>SJOL01003498.1:98303-124296 GCA_004794785.1 Opisthorchis felineus | reverse complement strand
ATCCACGACTGGATTATTATTTATTCACTGACCTGGGCCAACGACGAACTATTTTAAAAGAACAATTCTTAGTGAGTCTGTTCCATTCGACCCTTTTTATTATTGTGTACTCAATTCAGGGTAATTATATTTATTTCTTTGCCACACGCTTCCTAAAGTAGCTTTTTTGGGTACCAGACCACTACAGGAGATATAAGATGACCTACCGGCAAGAGATGCGTGAGATGGTAGCTGGAAGAGACTATTAGTGCACATTAATATGATGGCCATAATACAATTCAGAAGGTGTATGCACTAATAACAGTCTTTACTGTGGTTGACAGTAGTTTACAGAAACGAGATGTACCATGTACAAAATGAAGACAATATGAAATGTGGAGTAAGTGAAAAGGGGACTTATCGTTTGTGGGGTCCTTAATGGGATTGAGCGAAGTGACGCCGGATGCAGGAAGTGTTCTCTTGGCAGAATTATCGCCACATTTGTTCCTTATTGTCCGTGGCCTGATTGTTGACGCTAGCTCCAAGGGCCGATGTGGCGTGCAGTTGAGGCGCGCTGTGCTGGTGAGTTGAGCCTGTCTACATTCTGACTTGCGTGTGGTGCGTGTGTGCGTTGAGTTTGTCGAGAGTGTTGAGAGTGTTGAGCGTGTCGAGCGTGTTGAGAGTGTCGAGAGTGTCTTGGTGAAAGTCCGGACTGCGGGAACGTGTTTTCTTTGCAGTATAGCTGCTACACGTGTTCCATAATCATCCAGGGACTTGTGGAGTTTGGCTGACCCCTTACCCCCTGTGAGCACTCCCGGCGCGCGCGCGAGTCTGTGTTGTGTGTAGGTTGGCCATGTTCTGTCCTTATGTACGTCGAGTGGACCGTGAAAAACAACAATGTGAAATCATATTGCGCCCTTAACGAGTTCACGGAACCTGTTGTTAGCCGAAGGTCGTATTCACTGACACGAAGTTGCCGCGTGATTGTGAGACAGACAAAACAAAACGTAGATAGTAGGTGCTGGTGTGAAATTGCTTGGGGGAATAATTAAACGGAAAAGTAACTGTTACAAGACTTACTCAAGGGGTTGTGTGAGGAACTGCTCATCTGTAGACTTGAGGGTCAACCACACCGAGAATAAGATAATCGATCGCACGCAGTAGGATCAGAAATTCACAAAGCATAAAAAAGATGCAGGAGTGGTGTCGGAGAGGAGCTTTCGGGATGAGCAATGTCGTATGTAAGTTTAGGGCAACCCCACGTTCTCTCCAGCGTTTCGATTTACCTTAGAAAGTGGAGTAGGCGTCTATCGAGATCTCCGTGTCACAGAGGTCTGCTGTTAGCCAGGTTTGTGTAGGTGCGATTATGGATGGTTGTTCAAAGACAGCCGACGTTAGAATAACGCGAATTTTGTTGAAAAGACTGAGATAGCTCCCAACTGTGAGTAGTATAGCGCTTTCGGTGCAAGATTCCGCCTGAAAACTTGGAGGTTGTCTTCGTTTCAATGCAGAATCCGGAAAGGAAGAGCGGCTTTCGAAAGAAGACGTCATGGTTACGGCGCAAACTCAATTGCCGGAAGGTCCAAGGTTTGAATACAACTTTGGTACCTCGACTGTTTCTGCCTCGGCTTCGGCAACCGGGCGGTATCTCAGCTTCCTTGGTTACTTTGGATGGCTTGAACCCCAAGCTCCGAATGTGTATTACAGTTGAGCGGTCGTTTTTGTATTTGTTGCGAGTTTATATGACTTGCAATTTTCGATTTACTAAGTAAAATATGTCCGTCTAGCCGTACGAGTGGTTCGTGTGAGGATTTCCTTGATAGATCTAGCGTAATGTTGACGAGAGCATCCGACTTCGTTTGCCCCACCAAAAGAGCACCCTGTGTCGTATTCTCTAGGGTTGGGTAAACACGTCTCAACCATCAGAGGCGCCGTTTTGACGCTTACCTAAAAAAACCGCGCCATCGTAGCCGCAGTAAGTGCAGTGCAGGACGGCGATTTTCCTTAGTAAGCGCCGAAGCCTCAGAGTTTGTTTGGATTAGTGCTCCTACTTCCGTCGTTGTGTTTTACTTGATAAGAACTAATAAAATAATAAGTCCTGCTTACTCCTTTTATGAAAAATTGGTTCACAAGGCATTCGTCATTCTGCAGCTTTTTCGGGTATCTTCCTTCGTGTTACTCTGATGAACTCTTGGGCGCCCTACGGGACCTACGTCAGACTGCTTCTTTAATATGCTAAACAAGTTATCTACTAAGGAAGTAGATGTCATCAAATTTCTCCAGATAGTTTGTACGGAGCCGGTTGCTGGCCTCAAATCCGTTGATTACGAACTATGTCGCTGGAAGCTCGAGCTTTTCCCCGGAGTATCGTCGTCTACGAGTGGACCTAATACTTGCTTATGCACAGTTTGTTTCACAAGTGTTTCACCATCAAGCCGACTAATACACGAAGGGGACGTGGTAAAAAGGCTTTCAAATTCAGAGTACACACTTGTATTGAGCAATAATTTTTCCCACTTCGAGTAGTGAGTGCGTGGAACAGCCATTCTCCGACTGTAGCTCACGATGCACCTAGAACGCAGTTCGTAGGAATTTTTGGATGCTTTTTATGTGTCCCCGCGCTCCCAAACATACTTCTCCGCGCTGAGAACTTGAAGAGCGCCAGTACACGCATTTTTCGCTTATGACTTTTAGGAGAACAGAAGTCGCTGAACAACAATAACAAACTCAACCCGGGAGGCTTGGGCGGAAGCCTTAATCTGATGGCCAGAATTACTTCGGCTCAAAAGAAAATGGTCATTATGTTCAACTTTCAGCGGTCTTCGCACGCGGATCCGTCCGATCTGTTAGGGCAGTTTCAATGGCTATGTTTCATAGAATGGCAATCGCGGAATACCACGTGTAGCACCGTCGTACGAAGCTTTTTCGGGAGCTGAGAATTCTAAGACAGGTTTTGTCAACATACCTGATCAACCGACGTTCCGCTGACGAATGAATAGGACACGCCGGTCCAATATAACCAGGGCAGACAATACTGCGGTCGCTGCCTGGATTTCGATACCAAAGCCTTGGTTTAGGCCCATGCATTCTGCATCCTGATGTTGGGCCCCCTTCAGTAACCCTTTAGGATAGCCAAAAGGCCATATCAGCTTCATCAACACTTGGCCGCAATGCCTGGTTCACGGTCCAACCAGCAAAGTGTGCTTTTTGGAGGCAGCTACCGTCAATGCAGTAGTCTACAAACGCTGCTCCTGTCTTTGTGGTGACGGTACTTTTGGGACGCTTTTGGCACAGGTTGGTTGAAAGCAGAAGTCCCTTTTGCACAGACACGACCGCAGTCGCAAACGTCCACGGTAAGAATCGCAGGGCTTGCATACATGCAGGCGGTGCACAGTCGTCTGCAGACAAATAGTGCATACCGTACTCCGACAGAACAGTTACCCTCACCAAAATCTTTGGCAGCAAGCCTGCTTGTCTCTATCGGGCGAATTGGAATAATCTCTCGAGAGCTTTAACGTTTTCGGGTTGACAAACTCATGGGGTACAATATGCATGCACATTGCGTCACTGCGCGACTTCATACAGGTGATTTGGTTAAATGGTCGAGTTTTCAAGGTCACGCATTGTTTCTACCTGGAAAACCGCGTCATGAATCATATTATCTCAATTTGACGGAATCCCTGATCCAGCTTAAATGAACGAATGTCGTGGAAAGTTCGGTCGTTGTGGTAAATTGTGGGAGTTGCTACATCCTACAACAAGCTCGCTGACGGAAAATATGTAAGGGGATCACTCACGTACCTAAACCGTTATCTGGTATTCTCTTCCGGTGTTGACAAATACGGAATTCCGCCTCCTCGTACCTTGAAAAGTGGTGTCCGGAGTAATCGTCGGGATGGAAAAGCACTAACTCCGAGTTTTCGAGATCGCAATGACCTCAGCGTTTAAACTGTACTCACAACATTTCATTAAATGCCCAGTAAACACATGGCCACCGGTGGCCAAAGGTGGCTATATTTTGCAACGTTATTACCACTGACTGCCGTCATGCATACAATCCTAACACAGTAAGTTTTGCAAAAGTACCTTCTAAAATTCAGGAAAACAGAATGAATGGGATATTGGATCCCTATGTAAAAAGTCATCTTTGAAAGCGTTTTGTTTTAATGCACGGTCGATTGAAAACGTCGTTTATTGCGCTAAGTCCGGTTCTCGCTAGCTGAGTCATTCTCCGCTCGCTCGTTGCTGTATTTGGTCGAATTTTTGGACCGTCGTCAATAAGTGTAACCGAAATGTACCGCATTCAGGTAACGGTTTCTGATTAATTAAATTATTCTTAGAATTATGGACGCAGTGCAGGTGAGAGGCAAAAGCGCTATCGTTTCAGAAAGCTTGAACTTTCTTCTCGAGTCTGTTAACTGTGTGAACGCGGCAATATGTGGGAGCACCGATACGGGTGTAATATTTCGGGAAATGGAGGAAGTATAAGCTCTCCTCCAACGCAGTATGGTAAATTAAAATCAATAGTGGGTTGACAATATGCTCGCACTCTTGAAACATTTTAGATGTTACTGCACTTTCCACAGCAATGGAACCTACGCTGTCGGCCGCAGATCTGGCCTCAGAGAACCCCAACCCAACACCACGTAGGTAGTAATTTGGAGGGTATCTAGCTATATATCTCCTTTTAAGGCGCAGTAATTCCGTTCTGGGAGCAACATTACCAAACACCTCGTACACTTTCTATCGTGGAGGACATGCGCTATGCCCTGGCGCATCTGCCGGTGTCCCTCAAGTACAAGCGTATGTTGCTGTTCGTTCTGCGTCGGCACCATCCTGATTTGCCGAAGGACCCAAGAACTCTGCTGTGCACACCAAGAATGACGACATCTAAAGATATTGCCGGAGGTGTTTACGTCCACGTTGGATTGCAAAAGGGTTTGCGCAAAGCCTGGTTGACAGCTAACATGCGTGGTGAGTTAAGACGGCTCAACGTTGTGCTTAACATCGATGGCGTCAGTTTACACGGGTCGTCGCGGAAACAGATTTGGCCAATTCTCGCAACTGCATCGGAATTTGCGGGAACGAGGCCATTCGTAGTTGGTGTCTTTTGGGGTGTTTCGAAACCGCTGGACGTCGAAGCATATCTGCAAGACACGATAAGTGAACTGCAGTTGGTTTTGGATAGTGGTTTTACCCCTCCAAATGATGTACAATGTGTGCCTGTTCATCTGTCACGTATCGTTTGCGACAAACCAGCCAGGTCGTTCGTCAAGCAAATCAAAGGGCACGCCGGTTATTACGGATGTGATAGGTGTGTCGTTCATGGAGTCCGGCTTGAAAGAAGGATGACTTTTCCACAACTGGACGCCCGTTTGAGGACAGACGCCGACTTCCGTTCAAGATCCAATGCTAGACACCATATCGGTGTCTCCCCATTTGAGCGGCTACCAATAGACATGATCAAGTCATTCCCCCTTGATTACATGCACTTGGTTTGCCTAGGCGTCACAAAGAATTTGCTGGATTTTTGGGTTGGGGGACAAGCGCGTCGTCCTTACAGATTGTCGCAAACGCTTAGGACGGAAATTAACCGGCGCATTTCATGTGTACACAGTCACACCCCCGGCGAGTTCCAACGTCATTGCCGTCCTCTCGAGGACAGTGGGCTGTGGAAAGCCACGGAGTTTCGACAGCTTTTACTTTACTTAGGGCCCGTTGTACTTGCGGGTTTGATTGATACCGATGTTTACAGAAATTTTCTCGATTTGTTTATTGCTGTGTATTTATTTTCCCACCCAATTTTCCACGTTGATTATGCTGACTTTGCTCAGAGCGTAACCCGCGTATTTGTACAGAACTTTTCCGATATATATGGGCCGCGGGCTGTCACGTACAACGTACATAGCTTGGTCCATTTGGCGGATGATGTGAGGGTACATGGACCCTTGGATCGGTTTTCCGCGTTTCCCTTTGAATCATTTTTAGGTAAACTGAGGAAGGATGTTTCCGGGCCGCGTAATCCTGCCGTTCAAATACAACGACGTATTGCTGAACGGTCAGCATCAGCTTCTGCTGACACGCTGGACTGTTTGCTGACAGATGACTGTGGGGGAGGTGCACCCGTTCCATCCGACGGTTTACTTTTCCGATCGTTTTTTATCTCTTGCTCTACACGAGACAATGCAGTTCTTGTTGACAACCACCCGTGTGTTGTTGTAAGACTTACAGCCCTCCATTTCCACTTTAGAAGGTTTGATCTTGTTCGTCCTTTTTTTACATTTCCCTTACAGTCTCCTGAAATTCTTATTTTCCGTGCTAGTCGTCTGAATGAACGTGTCTTCATTCAGCCTTTAAGTCGCATTACTTGTAAGTGTTTCGCGCTTCCTGCTAATGATGAATTTATTTATATCCCACTGTTACATTCCTTTGAAAAATAAAACTTACCTTGACCAGCGGTTCTAAACAGCAAAAAATTGTTGTGGATATAAGTTTACTCTTGCAACTGCCTCCCTTATAGATGTACGTACTTTTCAAGTTCTTGGATGATGGACAATTTGGGATTGGATGTGAAGAGTGGTTTCTTGATGAAAGAACCATTTGTTGGCGCACTTTTGATGACTACGACGCACTGGAATGCGCCCTAATAAACAAAGAGGGCATGCCGTCAAACAGCATCAAGCGCTCCGTTGTAGTCATTAAGAAGTTTGGTACGCTCCACCCAAAAAATCTAATTGAGCCTTAACACGTCTTCAGGTGCTTACTCTGAGGCAGTCCGGTTCCGTGCAGTGCTAAACTCCAGCGACGGCACTTCAGACACGGAGCCACAAACCTACTTTCGGCTGCATTATGGTGTCCGTGAGAGGTAATTTTTGGTAATCACCGGTCCATTTTTCAGAAAACGCAATCCGAAGTACTCGTCACCTGGTGAAGCGGTTGAGGAACACCCACCCCGGAGACCTTCGAAAAAGTTCACCTACTTGACCCCTCCGCGGATCTTATCATCACCTGTTGAGTAAGTGCGGCCATAATTTTAGTTTCTTATATATTTTAAATGTAGTTCGACTTATGGCCATCGGTCATCTGCTATATCGCCACCACCTCTGCGGACCATTGAACACACCAATGACTCCGACGAGGAAACAAGCGATTCCGATAGGTCACCTGTGCCTAACTACCCAAAGAAAAAAGGACGCGCATGCCGGCTGTGTTTCGAGGTAAACTTCCATCATTTTCATCCATTCATATCTAGATGAAATGCTTGCCGAGTGTGTGAAAGCAGAGGCCTTCCGAAGTGTGTTGATGTCACTCTATTGCTTATTCGAATATTAGAAGAAACCTCTGATCGCTTGGAAAAGCTGAATGTGCGTCTGAGATATTTAGAACAACACCTCAGTTCTGGTGCGTCCACACAACAAATAATCAAAGGCAATCTTGAAGAGATAAAGAGAATGACCAAACTGGAGGATTTGGATGCCTTCCTGGTCAGATTGTTGGACGCAGAATTTCGGGAACAGTCAGTGAGTACTTTCACTTAAGTCCACACATTATTAATATAGCTCCTTTCTCTTTCAAGACTGGTCTGCTCTGACCCCCGTCTGTCAGTGAGTAACATGCTGCGTGCCCTGTTTGCTCCGGAGTTCGCAGAGCAACTGACCTGGTTAAAGGGAGAAGAGAAAAGACCTATATCAGTCACACAGTTACCAAGGCTCATAAAGGGTGAGGTAACTGTTTTACATTGACACTTGTCACTTTGAATGCAATCTACTCTGTTGCCACACACTCAAGTGTCTCAGTGGATTTCATTGAGAAGTCCATCCAGGCTTGGTTCAAGGGAGCCTTTGATCGAATCCCTGGAAACAGGAAGCAGCGACGCAAGAGGGCCGCTCGCAGATAATCAATGATGGACGTACATTATTTCTAATACATTTGTTTTTGCACTTACCCCGTTATCCTTTGACCATGCAACGTGCTTTTGTAGGCACGACGCGGTTGGTAATTAGCTACGGCGTCCGGTTATAATACGCATGCGATGAAGTTATGTATTCAGATCTAATACTCTGGGAAGCAGTCATTTAGCCGGCGAATATGTCTCAACAAATTTATGGCTGCAACCATTAGCTTCGTCCGGCTGCAAGGGGTTGTGAAAATGTTTTGAAAAAAAACAAGAAAAAGTTAGGCGGAATTTGTTTTGGGTGCCACCTTTGGCCACCCTTAGCCACCGGTGGCGTGTTTACTGGGTGGGTAAAAGGATCAGATATTGTCGCAAATGCTGTGTGACCTGTGATTGTAGATGAAGTTAACTTTCAAACTGCTATATATTGCCATGTAATTTTTCTGATCATAGTTATAGGCAGCAGTCTTCCGTAACAACTGCCGTTAAAAATAGGCGTCCCGCATCCAGCACCGTATAGCTCTCAAAAGATTTGATGTCACTGACGTATATGGTGAGCTCTTGAATATACCATCAACAATAAGGCCCCACCGTATTTCAAGTAGAAGCCTCAAACTGTTGGTCCGGCTTTCTCAACGAGGCCTTCGTTGCTGGCACAATTCACCTAAAGCAACCAGCTTGCGTTCAACTAGCATGCGACTCGAAGTACGCTGCGTCCAGTTAACAAACAAGATGCAACTTTTGTCGATCATGATGAGCAGCTTAATGAACCTAACTTACGTTTACATCACCTTCCCCCTGAACAAACTAAGAAGCTTAAGCATACGTGCTCGCTTTCCATAAGGGCGTAAATGACCGGACGCCAAGGACCCATGCCTTATGCGGTGAGGAATGTGTAGAGCTCGTGTCTGTTTGCCACGCATTAGTTGCTTTGAAGGGATTCATTGACATAAACGAGGCCCGGTAAACGCCTAAACAACGCAGTGTACTGCAATCTGACGATGCCTGTGTACATGCAGTGCCCTTTTCCTGAATGAAACAAGTAGTACTGATCTGGAATCACGCAGCTTCTTCACGACCACTGGCTGATCTATCAGTTTGAAACCGAACCATCCTTCACTTACTCTGCACAGCCAGTCGCAATTGCTGTCGGTGGCTGTAGACGTTCTGAGTGATTAGAATCTTACCATACTCCTCATCTGCAAACTTCCGCACTTCACTTGCCTCCCATATTTCAACGGGGTCCTGATGTTCTCAACTCCTTCTTGGTCAGCCATCAGTTTACAGCGGTCGGTTTTGCTAATCTTAGTCACCACACAATTGCGAACAAGATAGGAAGAAGTGACTGATATATGGCCCCGTACCATGCAAACGGTGCCGGACTAAGTAAACAGTGCATCGCCTGCAGTTTTTATTAGGAAATGCTTCCAGGGTTGCAGCTTCTTATGATTCCTTGACATTCACTTGGTTTAAGAGGTCGCCTCCTTATTTGTGTCACAGTCACTCGTATCACAAAAAAGCGATGGCGTTTTCTGCCCGCCACACCCACAATTACCAATTGACTATCTTTCTGGTATTCAGTTAACACGTTCTAAATGCTGAGGAGGGTAAAGATTGGGCATCAATGAATTTCTCAACGACAATCTGAGAAGCCAAACTTGC
The DNA here is from genome assembly GCA_004794785.1 of Opisthorchis felineus. Taxonomy (NCBI): domain Eukaryota; kingdom Metazoa; phylum Platyhelminthes; class Trematoda; order Opisthorchiida; family Opisthorchiidae; genus Opisthorchis; species Opisthorchis felineus. The sequence continues at coordinate 114,761 of SJOL01003498.1, read as the reverse complement.
ACCTTGACGAGCGATGCCAATGCAAATTTAAAAGTGAACGGGCGTCAGGACTTGTGAATGAATAATAATTAAAACAAACTCCAACAAGGGCAAACTAGATACTGTTGCCTTCCGATTGGAACATACATGCAGAGAAATAGGGAAAACGCGGAAGTTACGCTTCTGCACACAAACTTTTCGAAGACAATTTCACGTGGGATATAAGTTTCTGCCGCTAAAACGAATGGACTCGGGCCGAAAGTTAGAGCCGCGCTAACGTTGCTGTTTATAAATAACGCATTCGCGATTACTGTCAGCTGGCGACTGAAAAATCTAACGACCAGGAGGCCCCCCAGTCATATGCCAGGGAGACTTCAGCACATGGCGGCAGGCGATCAGTAAGTGTGCACACCCGTTTTGCTCCTTCGGTCAAGCTCAAGAAAAGCTGGACAATTTTTTTGGAAACATTCCATCCGTAGAGTATCGTCTGCCTAATTTCTCGTTTAGCAAACCCCGAAACATTTTCGAAGTCTATTTAAGGGCATGGCAATGTTTGCGTAGATTTTACCTGTGCTGCGTTTGGCTTTCCAGAGCACGTACCATGATTGCTTCAGCCATCGGGTAGGTGATCATCACTTTAGCCGGCAACATACCTTCGCAGTTCACTGAGCTGAGGCCACTATACATGCCAAATAAAGTTTCCTCTTTCTTCTTTGTCAGCCGTTATAAGTAAATCACTTTTGAATCACGATGAAGTCCTTTCTTCAGGATGGGTCATTGTGACCAGCTAAGAAAAGCTACATTCATAATTGGACTACTATAAGCAGACTGTTCGCTAGCAGATAATTTCCAGCCCCGTCTCAAAGCCATAGTTGTCTTTTTACCACATGGACAATTCCACTGGTTATTGGTGTGCCTTATCCACCTAGGCTCAGTCAACACTCGTTTGTTGGCTCCGTGGCTTGCAAAGTGTTTCCGCCGTACATCCTTACTTAGTGCAATTGATGTGTGCTGTAGGCACAATTAAGTATTGTGGTGACTTTGAAATGGTTACTTCTGATATGGCGGCCTAAGTTTTGGAATATCTGGACTTTTGGAACCAAGATTTTATGCTCTTTAATGTGGTGGGTGTAGTCCTGCCTCCAAATTTGGATATTAAGCTATGCCAGGTCATGCTGACGGTCTCACTGGATGCCATACCATTATTGGTCATCTGGTAGTTCATTGAAAATTTGGCTATAATAATAATAATAATAATAATAATAATAATAATGTTTAGTCCCAACTGGTGGGTGGCATACCGTCAGGCATAATCGTAATGTTACAGTGAGAATAAGAGTATGACTGAAGGGGTTATGGGTACAGGGGACTGCGTGGAAAAGGGGAAGCGTCACAAGCAGTGGGCATTATCCGATGCAATAATAACAATAGCAGGTTTTTTCCCAACTTGTAGGGAACATGCCGACTGGGGCATGACCGGGTCGTTACAACCTGAACGCGGCAGGTAACAACAAAACGGGCATGCTTATTACGTGAAAAGTTACCACTGATGTGGGAACCAAAAAAAGTGGAGCTGAACTAAACCTGAAAATGGTTAGGGTCACAAAATACAAAATGGAGATAGAGAGTGAAGAATTCGATCTGGAGACAAATGGCAAGTTTTGTTTCAAAGATATGGTTTAAATTGAAACTGGATAGAATCACTGGTGTCACTGTTGTAGGGAGGCCAGGTGTAAAGGATAGTTTTGATGGGAAAATAGTGCATATGCATAGGGCCAGTCGAACACCGTAAATGAAATTGATCCTGTGGAAGAGGCAAACCGAAATTGCGGAAGGAAACTAGGTTGGTTAAATCCGAATGAAATGTCCAGCAGCTTAGAACGAGACGGTTGGGGCCAGGTGAAAAATTTGTTTGTGGTTGCGATTACAGGCTCGAGTGGGCGAGAGGTTGCGGTCGAGATTCTGAAGAACGTAGTTGTGGGAGTGCCATCGGACTGGGTATGGCAGTGCCATGCCATCAGTGCACTGAAATACTTCGGTTTCTGGACAGCCGTATAGCGCACAATAGCGCTGCTAGTCTCAATCATCTTGAACCAAGTCAGCTGGCCGATCCCGGTGTCACAAATCTCACCTCTTGAGCCAAAACACACGTTTTGCAAGCAATTTACGGTGAGCATCAGGGTATGTCACAGTTATCCTAATCGTCAAGTCTAAAGGTTGGGTCTTACTTGCCTGGTATATTCTTGAACGCGCTCGGGTTGTTGGTAGAATTGTCTTCACTGGCGGGAGGTTTATGTTGATCAACCCCACCAGTGGTTTGGATATGTTCCGGTATTTTGCATTTTCAAAATCCAGTCCAGAAGGCTGGATGCAACAAACCCACTGAGAGCCTCATTTGCTCAAAAAACCTTACAGCGAAGTTTTTACTGCACAAACGCATTTTTGGAGTTTAAAATGACGCAATTCCGCGAGGTTTGAAGGTACGAGATATATTTTTACTTTTTAAACAAACCTTTTCAGTGCCGATTCTTAGACGCACACCTCAACTTTCTCTGGAACCTTAGCTTGAACAGAGGAATTCTTAGCCTAAAGTTTGAGCATTTGATGGTATTAATTCGAAACCTTAAAATACTTACATGCAGCCTCCGTTTTGTCGGAAATCCTTTAGACGTACTCGAGGCCTGCTATGTGCGTGGAATTCATATTAAAATGGCTGCCAATGGCTTCGCGTGATGCCTCCGTGAAGATAGTGGGAAATTTTGTGGAATAGCTGGTTTATCGACGTGGTTTCTTCTGTATTGGATATGGAAATAATCTCAAGGCTACTTGAACATTAATTACGCCCTCCGTCCGAGTAAAAAATGGAACAGCCATTCACGTCCTGTGAAGGAAAAGTTTTCTATGGTTGCGGCAGGCGTCCTGCTAGACAAAGCCAAGGAATTCGTCACAGCGCGTAAGTTTTTTTGTTTTTTATGATTTTCGGCACACATTATATCGGGTGCGCGGCAAGGTTTTGTTTTCACCGGTATAATGACTTCTCGCTAATTCCATTGGAAGAATTAGTGTGTTAAGGGCAGATTAAGCAGAGAGTAAAATGGGATGGCCAGTGCTTTGATGTTCTGGCACAAATCCCACAGATTGGGACGGTTTCATGGACGCGTGTAACTCGCTTAATAAGGAAATATCAGGGATATGATGGACTGCGGACAAGCCATCAGACTGAGTATGGCAGTCGCGCTACCCTCATCGCGACGTCGTACTTGGGTTCGTGGGCAGCCTTGTACATGACATGACATGTATATCTCGGGTGAGTCAATTGAGTTTGTCAAGATTGTTAGGATTGGCCGAGGAATCATGACAAATTTAGACCAGCATGGATCGAGGATGTTACCTGGTCAACCAAGGGCGAAAGGTGGTTTGTTGCTGTCATTCAAACGAAGCAATAAGACAACCGTGTCTACAGTGGGGACCCAAACAAGAAAAAAGTTTATTGCAATAATAATAACAATAGGTTTATTTCCCAACTTGTAGGGAACATTCCAATTGGGGCATGTTTGATTCGTTACAACCTGAACGCGGCAGGCAACAACACAACGGGGAGGAAGATATGACCAACGAGACACGCTTATTACGTGAAACGTTAGCGCGACTGTTCGAACCAAAAAAATAAGGACAATGGGAATGAGGTACGACCAGTTCAATGATGAAGCCGGTTGGCATGAACTAAAACCAAAAACCATTGCTGGCCATGAGTGACTTATGACGGTTGAGTAAATGGCCAGAGTCACAAATGCAAAACGGAAACGGGGATGGAAGAATTCGATGTGGAAACAAAAGGGAGTTTTCGCCCCAAAAGTATGGTTCAAATTGAAACTAAGTAAATTCACTGGTGTCGCTGTTGTAGGAAAGTCAGGTGCGACGGATATTTCCCGTGGATCGATAGTGCCAATGCATAGGGCCAAACGAACACCGTTAATGAAATCTTTGAACTTGTGGAAGGGGCAACCTGAAATTACAGCGGAAAACCAGGCCCGTTAAATCCGAACGAAAGATTCAGCGGGTTTGAGCGAACTCGTCCGAGAGGCGGTTGGGGCTGAGTGAAAAATTTGTTCGCAGTTGTAATTACGGGCTTGAGTGGGGGAGAGGCGAAATTCGAGGTTAGGAAGAAAAAAGTTGCCGGAGTGCCGTCACACTGGGTATGGCAGTGCCGTGCCATCATTGCACTGACGTACTTCGGTTTCTGGATAGCCCCGTGATGGATGTCAAGTTTGCGGCAATCGGACAGGGGATGCGTAGTACTGTGGCGGCTGGGTCTGGGTTAGACAACGGGATTGACACAGGTAGCGCCAGGCCAATGTAGAGCCACGGGTAATTTCGATTCATTTGGAGGACCATGTGGGCGTGTACCGGGGACCAGCCAGATTGGATGAATGACAGTCATACTGGGCGTTTGCAGCAGCTACTGCCGAAGTTCGAAGCTTGGGAAGTGAGGAATGAGGAAGGAATAGGATGGGAGCAGTAGCGTCTAGTGAGTGCCGGGAGGCATCAGATAAGACGGTGTCCAATAGAAGAAGGTCTAAAAAGGGATGGCAGCAAACCAAATGAACCCACGAAAGGGTGTTTTTTTGTGGACTGACCTAGCAACGAGGGACTAGTTGAGGTTGACGATGTATTATGAGGACATTAAAAAAGCACTATTAGTGGGCTTCTGTTCGGCATGTATGCAATATCTTCGGATAGCGATGCAAGAGACTCATTTGTTGTAGGAGTTTTGTCTCGTTTTTGCACTGTGCGTAAGGCGATCGGAAGGCGTACTGCAAGGGCGAGAGTAGGTGCCTAATTTTGGGAAGGTAAGGGCTATGTCGCCGAGGTATCGAACAGGGAGGCTAGCCGTTGGGCAATTTGGAACGGGTGATTACATGATGAGTTAGACAGAGGGCGGCGATAGTTTTTAGCTCAGCTGAAGTGAAAAATGTAGAGGGGTTGATGGGAACAGGGACAGCAGACAAATAATGAACGGTTGAGCAACAGCATCCGAGATAATGGATAAGGACGGTAGTTTCACTGGAATCTACTACGTGAACTTGAGAGAAAGTTAAGAGCATGGGTCACTAGTCACCGAGTCACTGCTGCCAGCTCTAAGAAAAGAATGGTGCATGGCAAGAAAAGCCAAGAAGCGCCAGCCGTGACTGCAGGTATTCAGGTAAACATAAGGCCTTTACATTATATATGTATGATAATAATAATAATGTTTATTCCCAACTAGTGTGTGGCATAACTTCAGGCATGATCATAATGCTACAGTCAGAATAAAATTATGACTGTTGGGGTTTGTGGGTACTGGGAATTTCGTGGAAAAAAGACGGTGGCATAAACAGTGGGCATTATCCGAAGTAGACTTGGCGGCGGACCTGAGGCGGCATGGGTAGAGAACCAAAATTACAAGGGCTCTTTCTTTCTTGTGGGGAACATATCAGATGAGGCAAGATACGATCGTCAAGATTTGAAAGTGGCGGGAAAAACAATACGAGGGAGGGCATAGCAAGAGGCTTCCTGCCTGGTACGTGATAAAAAACTTCAAGCTACAGAAAATCTGGAACAAGAATAACGGATCTGTAGAGGCAGCAGAACTGCCACGATCTGGCCGGCCACTTTGAACTAAAGTCTAAAACCGTCGGTGAGGCTTCGTTTCCTTGGACTTTTGGGCGTATGGCCAGGGTCACGAAAAGCGCAAATGAGGATGGTGAAGTGAGAGAATTTGCAGTACGGATAAATGGTAGTAAGAAACTCAGAATCACCGTGTGAAGTGAGACTGTGGAAGCTCACTAGCGTTGCTGCTGGAGCGGAGTCGGGTGTGTAGCGGTCCGGCTACCCAAAAAGCCACATTAGGAGGACTGTATGGCAAAGAAGTAAATATAACTTCTCTGAATTGAGTACACAATAATAAAAAGGGTCGAATGAAACGGACTCACTAAGAATTGTTCTCTTTAAAATAGTTCGTCGTTGGCCCAGGTCAGCGAATAAAGAAGAATCCCATCGCGGATGTCCAGGGGTCTTCTTTCCGGGAAGCTCTCACATAAACTAAACTCCGGAGACAGTCTGAAATGTTTTGATACCAGAGTTAGCACATGAAGCTCGAGAATGACCGCTGTAAGCGCGAGCGAAATGAGACGAGAAAGTTGGAGCATGTGACCACGCCCGTATTGTATGTAAATTGTACAAATGCGCGTTTTTGCGTATTCAAACAAAAAAAGTTTATGGAATTGATGAAGTACGTAACGTTATAACAAAAGCAAAAGAGAGGTACAAAACACCACAGGTGCAAAAGTTCTTTGGGAGGAGTTCATGCAACCGCACACGACGGAACGCGAACTGCACGGAAAATGACTGTCTTGGTGAGGAGTACATAATAAATGTCACCGAGATGTTTAGATCCAACGGAATGTGTAGCAGGTCGGAGTGAACGCCTGCCGGAGGCGGCTTGGGCCAGCTGAAGAGGCAAGGGAACGAGTGGGCGAGAGGGCGCAGTCAAAGTAGGAAGTGAACAGTTGTGGTTATGCTATCAAACTGGGTATGGCAGTGCCGTTCCGTCAATGCACCGAGATACTTTAGTTTCTGGACATCCCTGTGACGTACGTCGTGACTGAGGTAGTTGTGCTGGGATGTGCGGATCTGTGAGCAGCGGGACGTTCTGGGTTTGCCAGGGGAATCCGCAGGGAGGGCGAAACCAATGCAATATCGCAGGTAGTATTTGTTTTTTGACCGGTCGGGGATCCCTTCAGGCGTAATGCACAAGTCGGGTGAACTGGACAACGGCCAAACAGGACGTCCACAGCACGTATTATCGCAGGTCAAAGCTTATGAAGGAGATGAAATGGGATGAGTTCAATAAGGCCTGGAGAGTTATAGGAGTCATTAGACAGGATATAGTCCTTTCACAGAGAAAAACTGAACGCCTGCCACAATTCGGGGTGGCGCCAGCAGATGGTTAAACGAGACGGGATAAGGATGGATCTGCACTCAGTAGTTTAGTCATCAAAGTCAAGCTAAGATTGCCAATATATGCTATCATGCCACCTGAGACCTAGGAAAGTTCGATTTGAGTGGGCAGAGAGGCGGCTTGATGAAGGAAAGCAAACACATAAGGACTGACGGGTATGGAACTTTTGAGATGGTGGACTAGATTTTCTGAAGGTTATTAGTGAGTCGAACAATACTAGGACAATCTAGGAGGGAAGCTGAATGTAGGGGGATGGTCACCAGTCCCCGAAGCAGTACCATCAGCTTTAATCTATAAGTGGTGCGCGGCGAGGAAGACTTTCGACGCTAGCCTCGCATGATGGTAGTGGAGGGTTTGGAGTCTGACTGCATATATACATATATATATATTGTGTGTCCACTCATGGGAACAGTAGGTAGGTGTGTATTTTGTTTGGTAGGCGAGGTGGGTTTTGGTGCGGTGTAGCCTCGATTCTGACGGAGGCGTGATGTGCGAAGTTCTTTTGGAATCTATTCCCATGATATCTTGTGGTTCACTGGTTTTCCACGGCGAACGATTTCGAATGACGTGTGCACATCTCTTCGTTCAAGGAAAGTCAACCGTCCAGCTACCACTGCTTTGTGACATTTCACCTTCACTAGGATTGCACTGGCGTCGGAACTTCAAGAGTTTGTCTTCCGCGAAAAGCATCTGGAAGGTCGTTGACGTAGATCATGATCAGGAATGATCCCAAGACGGTTTCTCGAGGAACGCCTCCGGAGATTGGTGCAGGTTGAGAGCAGATTGAGTCTACTTTAACCTGGAATGTTCTGCTTAAGATAAAAGCGCTAATCCAGCGAATAATTTCTCCTCGAATCCCACAATAATCTAGTTTTTGTGGTAGTGGAACGAGGGAAACACAATCGAATACCTTTGAGAATTCAAAAATTGCGTCGTCTTCCGTCTTTGGCGTGGGGTAAGCTGCCCAATAATCCAGACAGGTTCGTCAAGTGGGACTGGTTTACGGAAGGACATTATTGTGCCGAGGATATCAAGTTTTTGCTGATGAGGTAATTTGGAGTGGCCCGCCTCAGAGTGAAGAGAGTTAGAAGTTGTTTGCCTTTTGAACGATGTTTCCTTCAGGATCCTTGGATGAAACTCATGTGGCCCAAACGCGCTTGAGGGGTTAGTCTTGCGCTAGAGTTCGCGAACATCCTACTCCCTGAAGATCACATAAGGTAGAGGCTTTTCGTAGTTGCGATTAGCCACGTTTGGATGCGATGAGGTCGATGAGGCAGAATGCAAGCCTTCATAGTTTCTCTAGAAGCTTCAGATTTAGCCTTGTGGTCATTTGTGGTGCTCAAGAAGAAGTTTGCTTGTTTGCTCGTTTGACAGTGTCCCATCTACTTAGGTAACAATTTTGTTTTCCCTGGCGAGGTATTTTATCGCGGCCTATTTTCATATGTCCCTTCGGCGGATTCCTCATTTACGGCGGTTTCACATATTACCAAATGCCAGCTGGTCTTCCAAGTCTCCAGCAGTTGGCATTTTGAAGGATAGTTTGAGACTTATTTCCGGAAGATGCCGCACTCTTTATGGTAAATTGGAGTCCGTTCGGCTGCTCCCTGGTTTCTTCAGAACAAACACATCAACTTCGTATACTTCCTGGACTCTGGTCATGTATATCTGCACCACCGAAGTTGGCGCTAGTTAAAGCGCTTCAACGAGCTTGTGCGCAGAAGTTTCGAGTCCACTTTACGAGTTCCGGGTTCGTGGCCCAGTAGTTGAATCAAGTGTCAGCAGAAAGTGATCACTGCGCTCCAGGAGAGTCTTCATCACTACTTGATCAACGAAATAACTTTCCTTTGTGATAACCAGATCCAGTAAGCAGGGTGCGCGCCGACAGGCGTTGGTCAGCGTCGATGCAAAATGTGGAGTAAGCCCGATGATTTGGTGCTCAGTCCAGGGGACCTTAGGGGCATTCAAGCCCCTAAGAAATGCGTGAAGTGGTAGTTGGAGACTTGGTAGAGTAACGGTAAACGACGCCGAGAATAAGTGTCGGCCCCACGCAGCAGAAGTTGAATCCGCAGCGCGTCACAAAATGGGCGAGAGTTGTATCAGAGAGGGGAAATGGTAGTGGGCATTTAAGCACAGAGTGATCCCACCTACCCTCCTTTGTTTCGAACCAACCTGGAAAATGGAGTGACCGTTCATGGATAACTCAGTGTCAGGGACGTGTGGTGTGAGTAAGGTTTCTGTAAGTGCGATTATGGAGAGTCGTTCAAAATAAACTGACTGTTGAGAATAGAAGGGCTTGCTGAAATGACGGAGGCAGTTTTTAGGCAAGCACTTCGATACTATTTCTACTGCTAATAAATTTGGGGAGCAGAAAGGTGTTGTGACGCAAGAGAAGTTAGCAGATTTAATAAGTCTACAACGACTTTGATTCTAAGAGGATTCTTTGGCATACTTGTCTGCCTCCTGCCTTGATGCTGACAGTGCCTCTGTTCATCCGTGCTTGTATGTGCGTGAGGGGAGGGGTTTGCCCCTCTGGTTGTCTGTTTCACTCCGACCCTTTCGTCAGCAACTTTCCTCAAGCAAAATACGGGACAAATTTCGAACGTACAGCCTATGAAGTTTTTCTTTACAACAAGTCTCGAAGATGATTGAAATCGCCAGGCGTCTTGGGTTCTTGCTCACTAATTTTATTAACGGCAGTACCTCATCTCAGCTTACGGTTCGATTGCCCCAGTCTAGAGTTTTCAGTAGAACCACAGTGGGTAAACAAAGTCTAGTGGTGATCAATACCTCACGAATAGCGCTTCGTATTCAAAGTGCATGCAGCAGCAACATTCCGAACGAGATGCTGGCAATCAGCTTTCAGCAGATACTGGAACAAGATTGGCTAATGAGTACACTTTCGACAAATCAGAGATCGCCATGATGGCGCACCGGCACGTGGGCTGATCTGTTGACCAATCACTTGTGGTGTGGCAGTAGTGGTAGCTGCGTAGAATAACCTTCCTCCGACAGTTGTCCAAGCTCCTTCTAGAACCCAGTTCAAAGCACTTAGACACTATTAGACACTTTCCTATGCGAGTCCTCGTGCTGGAAAAATTACTGCCTCGCGCTGAGAACCTAAAGAGCAGTGCTACACCCTTTTTTCGCTTGTGCCTTTCAGGTGAACGACAACCGCAGAACGACAAGAACACAACCGACCCGGGAAACTTGGGCGAAAGCCTTGATCCTGTGTATCAATCCGTGAATCCGTGAATCCGTGAATCTTGGCCGTAGCAGCGCCTGACTGCGGGCGATAAGATAGCATCTGTGCGGGGCTCCGCGTGACAACACGGGAGCTTTTGGAAAGCTCTGTGTTTACCATCACTTCTCTGCAATCATGAGAATACGAGGAAACTATTACGTTCACGTACTTCCAGTGCATACCTCGCAGGACAGATGTGTTAAATAGATCAGACCGGCCGTGCCTTAGGCAAAACTGTACAAAGGTGGCGGTATCGGTACAGCACGAATCTCAATCAAACGGTGGAGCAGTTGGGGAAGAGACCAGGAGGCAGTTCTGATAAATTCGCTCAGCCTCGAGATTTGTCATTCTCCCAGCTGCTAAACGAGCTGTATGCCCCTTACTTGGCACTGGAAAGCGAATGGAAAAGCGGCTTCGGACAAACGCATAGTCAGAAGCCGCGTAGGTTTTCCAGAACAACCAGCAGTCGGTTTTTTACTGACACCATCTGCTACTGATGGTGATATGACCAATTTGAGCCTGTGGCTGGCATGCTGTTGGAGGACGTCATGCGGCCAGGCGACTTCGTTTATTTCGCAAATCGGTACCGCATTAAAGCAGTCGGCGGTCAGCACATAGCCGAGGCAGTCGTTCGCCATTGTCCGTACTTACGAGTCGAAGCCAAGTCCACCGCTCAATTGATTCTCATGCGTTAAGCCAATCGACTTGTGCATTCATACCTCCAGCTTGTATCTCGGCGTAACTAGGCACTGGAGGTGTCCTATAACTTGTATTTGATGGTGTCAGAGCTACGGTCGATTCGGGCGTAAGCGGAAACGACAAACAGACAACCATCAGCTTTCAGCTTCTGCGACTTTCACGGGCGTTTTCAGACGAACCACACACGTGACTATCAACGAGTATCCCGTCGTGCAAAGATCCTGAGGCCGGCGATATATGATGATACCGACCCCTGCACATCCTGTTTCGGCGGCCAGAGGCAGTTCGCTCAAACACTGTGCTTGTACCCTTAATTTTTGTTTCTGGCACGCAGCACACACCAATGTCAAGCGAGTCCAGTGTGAGAGCAAGACCAGCTTGTTGTCTTGCTTCGAAGTAAGAACATTAAAACCAGCCAGACAGACCGGGTGTCGAGGCTTGAAAATAGATTTCGAAGTACCTGAGGCCGTCGGCTCTGGTTGGAGCCTAGGTATTTCGGTCAAGACCGATGCAAGGCGGACGCGGTCGTCAGTCCAAACGGATGAAACTACAAGGAGAGAGCTATCAATAGTATGGGGGAAAGGGGGAGTGTGTGAAAGTGAAAGGAGAGAGGCGACAGCAGTAGTCTTTTCGCCTACTCGTCCTGCCGTATGCAGCAAGTAAGGTGACCCGACTGATGGCACCACGCAACGGCTGATGTGGCATGACAGCATTGTTAATTGTGGCAGTAGTGGTTGCACATGGTCTGAGATAGTGCCTGGGTGCCTAAACCTAGACAGAAGGACGAGTAAGTTTCTCGACCAAAGCCTTTGGCTCAAAAGCTCGACCCCAAAACAGCGGTGTTTGACGGAAAATGCAGGTTCGTTGCCATTTTTATAGAACAAGTCTCCACACCTGCTAAGCCCCAGCCTGGAGGACCAGGAGACTGTGTTGGTCAGACCTCTAGCTGTTGCCAACCTGGCGTGAGAAACTAAGTGTCGCATGGACACCCCGCAGTACAGCTCAGTGGGTCACAGATGTACCTGAAGCGTCACACTACGGCAGGGTTCAATCTCCTCGTAACGGAAGCTGAAGCCTGGTGTAACGTTCATGTTCAGATCCTGGTAGGCTTTTTTCGTTTCCCACCCACCCCGATAATTCACTGGCATTCACGGTCAGTTACTTAGCGACCAGAGAGCACCAACCCTTTGGAAAGCGCCTCCTCGGGGGTCAGCGCCATTTTAGAAAAGCTGGAGGTGTTGATCCTCTGAAGGAAACAGCTGATTGCTTTCACAAGCTTAACACATACGACAGTATTGGTTTATCCGAGGACCGCCTTGTAATAACATTTCTTTTACTATGTGAACTCCTCGTAGTATTCCCCATGAACCTGGACTTCAGGACGCTATGCTTCACTTAGTTGTACTGCTCGAAGAACTAAACCAGGATGGGCGGAATAAACTTACGATGTTGTAATGCAACAGTATAACAAGAAACTAGATGAGCGTTAAGGTCTCTAATGATGTATCAATCAGGCGTGTAAGTTACACAGGAATCGAGACAACTGAACCGTTCGGTGATATGGACTAAAATAAATCGGGATGTAATAGACCCAACAGTCCAATGGGATATGAGTGGCAGGCCGAAATGGAGGAAAGAAGGTTTCAATCTACAAGATAAATTGCCAGACAAAATGGATTTGTTCGTTTGGAGGCAGCCCTAAGCATAAGCGAAATATATCGAATCACAAATTGGTTAACATAAGGATTATTTGACACACATCATAGTGAACAGGCACATATCTGTTGTCTTCATGAGCCAACTTATTTGAAATAATGTGAATAATAATATTATTAATAATCTTTTAGCTCTAACGCCATTTCAGTGCCGAGCTACAATGCTACCCGAAGGAACCACGAAGGCTGAGATATACTATCAGGTTGTCCAAGCCTACACGTGACCAGCCAAGATGCCGGGTTGGATCTAACCAGGGACCTTTCGGTCAGCAAGCTCGCCTTTTAACCACTTGTCTCTCTCGAGCTCAAAATACTGCATAGAAAGCGGTAAAAAATGTGACACAAAAATGATTACATAAATGCCACATGATCTGAATGCTTTACTTTCTTCTCTTTGTTTGGCGGTCCCCTTATGGTCTTCGCGACAGTATTACACTTTGGGGAGCAAGTCTCGCCTAGTATGAACTGGGAGCTGGTTCGAAAATTCAGGCCACATGACCCCGTGAAACTGATGTCTCTTGGTGTAGGACTAACGTCAGTTATACTCGTTTCTTTCACCACTCCGTTTTTTTGACATGGGAAGCAGTGGTTTTTTGTGACCAGCCTTTTTCCCACCGAAGTCTGTGGGCAAGCTTGCTTCGTTTTTCAGAATACAGCACCGTCGTTCGATCGTGGCATTACTGTGACACAATAGCTGTACTGCTGCTATTGCTGTATTCAGGCACGCTGTCGCTACATTTTCTGACTACTTCCTCACAACTTGTTTCAGTGTACCTTTAACCTACCTGGAGGAAATTCTACGTAGCCTCGCTCTCCAGAAGGAGACATTGGGTTGTTTGTCTCCTGTGCTCTGTGCATTTGAGACCAGTCAGTGTTGCGTTGTTTTGAGTATCAAGTTGATGGTTTTTTTGGACTTCAGTACACCGGCTTGACCACTTGCTTCATATGTCAAATTACAGATGGCCGCAGGTTGTTACTCTCGCCGCTACGTTGTTAAAATGAACAAAGCACTGTATAGCTAATTTGGGGCCTACAAATAAAACGCAGTACCCACTTTGGGCTTCCTATTCGCATGCGGCTTTGGTGTCATCCGCTTACCATATTGACACTAAACAGCAGAATGCGATACTTTGTGATACTCTACTTCCTCCAATACCACTTTAGAATTTCTACCACTATTTTCCCAGCCACAAAGTGACTGCCTCCACATTTTCAGCCCGAGCCCAATGCTGAGAGACCAGAGAGTTTCATCTGGGTGTTGCTCTCCCCTCGAGGGTAACTCGTCTTCTGATAAAAATTTTTTTGTCTCTCGATGGGTGCTCTGTCTCTTGGCTTTGTACAGGCAATCGTCTGATAATTTTTGCTATCGCATTTCAAAGCTTTATCTACTTTTTTGTTACAGCTTCATAAGTGCGTATCACGTCTCGACAGCAAATTGTGATATTTCTTATCAACTCTTCAGACACATGGCAATGGAAATCGTCCGCCTTATTTTATCTGAACTGGTGTCGCATGATGAACTCCATTCGACAGCTCTTGCTGAACAACTGAAACTGGATCACCAGACCGTCGTTGGGGGGATAAAAAGTCTACAAAGTTTGGGAGATGTGAGTTTCTTTCCAGTGTTTGCCTAACCCAGTCTGCCACAGGTAATCTCCTGTGATCAAATAACCGATAGCGCTTATGAGTTAACTAAAGAAGGCCGCGAGGTAGTACAGCATGGAAGTCATGAATATCGGGCGTATATGGCCGTTCCAGCGGCCGGAATCACACAAAAGGCTTTAACAGTATGTCGAGTTTATTTTCTGAATGAAACTCGACAGGCGAGTTTCCCAAACGCAAAAATTGGACTGAGCAAAGCTCTGGCAGCCAACTGGTTAGTCATATCTAAAGACTTCGCGGATGGCCCTCGCGTGCTACGAGCGGTGGGTTGCGTTTGTTTCTTATCACGGTATTATCATTTGCAGGTCGATGATACTGTGGAGGATGTTGTGCAGCAAATGCTTTCAAAATTTCTCCTTGATTCCAACTGCCTATCAGATGCCCAAAAAACAGACTTTCGTAAACGGAAGTTAATCACTGAGGTGTAAGTTGCTTCACATTACACGTGAAATGGCCCACAGGAAACGAACGAGTTATATCATTCGTAAGGGGCCCTCCTTCTCTTTGGATGTTGGGAAAGAAGAAACGGATATCTCCCCGGAAATGATTTCTAGGTAGGTGAAACATTCCGTCTGGTTTTTATCGGTTGGTGGAGGCTGTCAAGACGGACACTAGAGATATCGTAATGAACGTAGGGTCGTCTCTCCGTGATGGGGACGATGTTCTCATCCCTCTGGCTCTTAATTATACTGTGATATTAATCTACATCGCGGAAATTGACTTGTAACAATTATACTGACTTCATTGTCTGTTTTGTGTGGCCTAGTAGCTGCTTACCGGACTAAATATTATGGGCTTCAGGATGGCAACTTGAAAGTCCCCCAAGTGGTGGCCGGAAGTCAGTTATGCCGTGGTCACGGCGTTTCACACATGGCCCCCGTCATGTATTCAGTTGTGACCAGGGGTGTTCATTTTGACTATTATAATGAAACCTGCCACATCTCCCGAAGCTGAGGTGAGTGTCGTTTGGAGCTATCAAAGGACTTGAGTAGGATGACGGAAATCGGAGAAAGCGCGTTAGTCATCCAAGTAAACTGTCCGGAAAGCATTCCAAACAAAGCGGTGTTTTTCTGGCCAAAAGTTTAGTAAGGCAATAACATCACAACGCGAAGTGCTTGTAGGTACAGTCACACTGGTTGCAATTCGATCTTTCCGCTTTTCTGGTTGGTTTCTGCATGATTCTTCCATATATAGATGCAACTTCTACAGGTACTTGACCGATTTCCATGACGGGAATCACCTTATATCAGGGCTAGCTGGCTAAATTCTTCCTATCGTTGTCCACTGGAATTGTGTTCGGTAATGTTCACAATGGATGTTCGATAGATGCAGCTAATGGAGGCTCACTTCGATGTTCAACAAGTTCACTAAGTGTTCCACAGGAGAGTTGCTCAATACACAACTCTCATCCACGCAAGCAATGCAGTTGTTCGAAGCTGATAATGAAAATATGGTGAATTTCTGCCATGCAACTGGTATACTGCCACCGCCCCATCGAGAGTGCATATGTTGGTACATTTATGGAATACATGTTGGCAAAAGCCGTACGGTGTAAGCAAAATGTTGTGGAGTCGAGAATCGGGAGTAAGTAGCGTGTGAAAATATGCACTTCGAATGTCCAAATTGGAGCATACTTTGGCACGAGAAAGCTTGGTTATTAATTCGTCGGCTGGAGGTAGCTGAAACTTATCAGTCACATGCTTGTTTAACATTTAGAGGTCAGTATGCACACGAATTGATCCATCTTTAATTTAGACTGCGACTAGTGGGTGAACCCTTTCGGAGCAAGATTTTTGCTCGATCCGGTAGTTGTATTAGCTCTGACGGAAATGTGTCTGATGAAGTCAGTGCAAGAATCTCAAAGGCTCGAACCACGTTTGCTAATTTGCGTCATTTGTGGAGTCAAAAGGGCATCTCACTAGATCTTAAGGGTCGTGTGTACCAGGCTACAGTAAGGGTTGTGTTGTTGTATGGGTGCGAGACATAGCCTCTGCGGACAGATGATATGAGACGTCTTCAGGTTTTCGACCACCGATGCCTCAGAAGCGTGGCTGGTTTAGGATGGCGTCAGCGTGTTAGTAACGAGGTGATTAGAAAACGGGTATTTGGTAGTGCTGCAGGTACTTCAATCGGGGAAAACATCCAGCACCACCGACTACGAT
>SJOL01003498.1:75136-98042 GCA_004794785.1 Opisthorchis felineus | reverse complement strand
CGGCTAATCGGTGTCAGTGGCGTTCGTGCTGTCAGTTTCTTTCCAGATTGTCTGATTGAGCGCTTGGAGGTGTAGGCACCTCAGAATGCTTGACGTAGGCCAGAACTAGGTCCTCTCCCTCACCCAAGCTTTTTCTCTTCTTTTTACTCTAGGGCTTTAAATATATGTACATATGTACGTATATATATATATATATATATATATATATAATTAGACGAACCTTATGGTTGTACGGCAGTGAAGCATCAGTGTCAACACTTATGTTGCTGTCTTTTTTTGCTCCATCAGGCCGTCGCGAAACGTTTGTGCTTTGGCGTCGGGTGGGCCTGCACTTTAAGCTAACGGAACTGGTCGTTTTTAAGGTATGGTGAACTAAACGTGATCCGATTCGTTTTATACGATTCTAAACTCCTGCTAGCTTTGTTTTTGAGATTGGGATAGCGTAACTCAAGCGCTTCGATATCTACACTAGATATTGCTTGTTGCCACAACGATGCTAATTGCCGTCAGCGTGTTGGCTGTGTTGAAATCGTGTGATTTCATGTTTGCTACTTAGTGTGCGAGGCAACTTATTTCGTTCTTGGACGTCCATTTTCACACGTATATGGTCACAGGCACGGTCTGCGTCAATAGGAATTCCTTGTCGGAAGTTTCACCGATTGATGCAGTTGACAAAAATAACTATCCAGCCGCGCATCTCATTGTTTGTCCAATGACTTCAAGGCTTTCTTGTTGTTTCGGTTA
The DNA here is from genome assembly GCA_004794785.1 of Opisthorchis felineus. Classification (NCBI taxonomy): domain Eukaryota; kingdom Metazoa; phylum Platyhelminthes; class Trematoda; order Opisthorchiida; family Opisthorchiidae; genus Opisthorchis; species Opisthorchis felineus. The sequence goes on along the minus strand of SJOL01003498.1, from coordinate 97,298 downwards.
CCTTTCGGCCTTCCGTACTCAGATGAAGATGAGATAGTTTTAAGCTATGTTACTATGAAGTATGAAGATCATTAATCCGGGACAGGAAGTTGAAGGGACATTGCGCGGAATATCGACGCATAGGACACGAGAACACACGAGAACAGCAAGTCACGGCAAAACAGAAAAATACACGAATATGACAAACGTTGGCATCTAGCGGGACAATGAATCATGAGTGGGGCCAATTGGCCCGTTGGGTCAGTCTGTGACCACAATCGTCTACACTTCCGAGGTGGGTAAACGTGATAAACCTGGAACGGGAAATGTGAATCGGAACAAAAATGAATTGGTCAAACGTTGGAACAATACATATGATTTTTTGGAAGTCTCTACAAACCTTCAGGCTGACCGTTTCACTTGACTTGCCTGCGTGTACTCTTTTTTTGAAGCAATTTACTTTCGAATAGTTTGTTTTGTTTTGACAAATAGGAATAATGATTCTTTCCGAATCTTGGCTTTCTTGTTTCACCTGAAGCGGATCTTGGAAAACCACTCGATTCAAAGCGTACAACTTCAATGCTCTCGGTGCCACTCTTCCCTCTGGTCATTTGCATCCGTTGCTACGGGTGCGTGAAGAGTTCTCTAAGATTCTTTCAGACATGGGGTAAGTGAATATCCTTGGTTGTGTCACTCCTCTATTCACTAGCTGCTCTCAATTGAGTGGTTTGGGAGCGTTTATTTAGCTTCATACTCAAGCGCCTGTCTTCTTCTGTGTGTGCATTTTTCCAGGTTCACTGAAATGCCAACAAACAACTACATAGAATGCAGCTTTTGGAACTTTGATAGCCTCTTTCAACCCCAACAACATCCAGCCCGTGATGCTCATGACACATTTTTTATATCAGGTGGGTTTCTATCCTAGTTTTCCAAAGTGCACAGTAAACCGCATTTCTCATCCGTTACTTTCTTGGTTGTTGTGTTCGCATGCTATATCGTACGTCATAATCAACTCCAAGCAGCCATACCATTCTTGGGCCTAACGAACCCGAAAGAACCACGGGATACTGATAACTGAAATCGTTAATGTCTGATGCCGGGACACTTAGGCGGGTTAAGCTCTTGTCTGTTATTGACATGTTTGAGTTTTCAGGACGACACGTGAAGGATATCATCCTGATGACAACCGTTTTTTAGTATGTACCGGAACGTAATCGAAGTAGAGTACCACATTCTATGGAGGTACTTATCAGCAGGTTAAGACTAAAACTTACCAGAGGGAAGTAAACTGGCAAAAAAATCTATCTGTTTGTGAATCTAACTGGGAATTCGCGAAGTCCTTATTTCCACCAAAAGTGCAAATGACATGTTTGCGGTTTAAGTTTCAATATATCAGTGGATGAGATGGATTCCACCTCCTGTGGAAGTTTCGACTGTCTGACTGATTACCTCATCTTGGGTAACTTCAACAAAGGCAGGTCTATTATAACTTTCAAGCATAAGATGGTCTGAGTGATTATGCTGTTACGACTTCGGATGAATTTTGTCCGGTGACGGATATGCCCTTTTTACGCATATGGACAAACGTCCAGTTCCTGGTGGGGAAATTTCTTTGCGTAAACGATCCTTTTCTGTAAACCGAGTGTTTGTTCTGTTGCTGCTTGATATATTGGTTCTTAGCTATACGCCATACGAGACAACATGTGCCGACAAGCTTCCTTTGTCCTATCCACTTCGCTTAGGTGCCCAACTTTGGTCCGCTTGACCAGAGAGTTCATCTGTGATATACATGTTGGACAAGGGAGGTGACTTATGGTCAACTAAAAACTGATAATCACTTGTCACGTTTTTACTTGTTCTCAGAGTAGCATTCGAAATACTTGGCATCATCTAGCGAATGCAGTGAGGTCAACTTCACAGAAGAACCTGTCGGCTGCTCGCACAGTGGTTTTCTTATTTCAGTCCGTTTGTTATTCTGTGGAGGTTATGGACCCCTCTCGGTCGATAGACAGTAGCTGCAGAGGATTCACATTTGAAGGTTTGTTACCTTCGAAAAGTTTTTCAGTCGGGGGTTTTCTATGAAAAGAGAAGGCTATGTTTACAGTATACAAAATGGGAAGTGCCGCAGCTGTTTCCTAGATGGTGGCCTCTTATAGAGTGGGCATGCTGGAATAATGGCATACGGCAGTGGGACAACGGTGTTTAACATTCGTTGTTCTCTCGGAGCAGATGACTAACATTTTGTTCTTATCGTGTGCTCTGTATATCTTGTAGACCCTGCGACTACAGAACTTAGCCGAGTCGCCCCCGCAGACTACGTGGATCGCGTCAGTAAAGTTCACAGCCAAGGCTCATTTGGGAGTCGCGGCTATCAATCGGAATGGCTCGTCTCGGAGGCTGAGAAGAACCTGCTCAGGACCCACACGACTGCTGTCAGTGCCCGAATGCTCTACGCACTTGCCAAGCAGGTGAGAATGAGGTATTTTCTGTGTAAGACCTGTTAGTCCCTTGCGGATTATTGCGTTCTAAGTTACCGACTAACCAGTTCAGCTTGGTTGGTTGCAAAACGAACCGCACAGAGACGACTATCAACAGGTTAACTGAGCATCGATGTTTGAAGAAGGACTTCGAAGTGTTTGCGGCCATGGCGGCTAAGTTAACCGCATATATTGCAGCTAACGGTTATGGAATGCGAATGGATCTGTCAGTCCCTAAGAATGGGCCTATAGCGATGTCGCTAGCAATTGGATGAGGAGGGAGAGATGAAACAATGTGTGAAGAGGAAAAAGGAAGGCGTCAGCGGTAGCCCGTTTTCGCTTACTCGCCCTACTGTATTCTGCAGTTAAGGTGACCCGGCTGATGGCACCATGCGACGGCCGATGTGGCTTAGATGATTTTGAGTGTGGTTGTACATGGGCTGAGATAGTTCCAGGGGAGCAAGACATAGACAGGAGGACGAGTGCGGTCCACAACCAGAGCCTTTGGTCCAAAATCCCAACCATAAGGCGGCGTTGCGTAGCATGCGACTGTCAAAGCAGCCTACCTTTTTAAGGAGCAAGTCGCCACACATGTTCGAACGTCCAACCTGGAGGATCAGTAGTCCTTGTTAGTCAGTTATGAGGGACTCTGAGCGTCACACATTACGTCCCAGTATAGCTCTATGGATTATGGAGGTGCATAAACTGTCATACCGCGGTAGGGTCCAGCCGTTCTCACCGTTTTCACCTGCCCTCCACTGACGGGTTCTGGTTTTATTGCCAGGCTGAACGCTGTTTTGCTTTGTTACATCAAATTCATTTTATGTACAATGTATTACATTATACTGTATTGTTTTGAAATATGGGTTAATGCAGCTTGTATTCTATTTATGTGCATCAATTCCGTGTATCCATCTGTAGAAGAACCTCACTGATACTCCAGATATTCCGGAGTGGTCAGCCAACAACGGTACCAGAGATGACTCCCTGTGACCATGGCTGCACAGACCTAGCTAAATGATGGCTAGCAGTGGCTAGCCATATTTGTTTCTACCGAGTATGCGTCTTCTGAATGGTGCGGGTCACCAGATGCCCCTTTGGATACACAGTGAGACTCAACCGTTCAGTTGTGTCCACTTGGGTTAACAATTACGAGGCGTTAGTTGGGCATGCTTATGTCTTTAGAACTGCCCCCTCCTGTTCACCCTCCCGTCTTATTCCCTTGGGTTTACACCGTGTACGTGGCGTTGAGGTTGATTCACATGCAACTCAGCGCAAACCACGTGTTGCATTACTCAATTGTGCGCGAGTGCTTTGCGGCTTCGTTCGATGTGACGGCTCACTCCGGAAACGGACGTCGTCTCACCACTACAAAAGACGGGAAATGTCAATCCAGCTAACTACTTGGTGACGACCTTCTGATGTCTTTTCACCGTAGGGCACTGCGATTGGCATCGAAACCCTGGTTCACTGGCGAGTCCTTCATTACAAGGTGGATGAATGTTGAATCGCCCGGGGTCCAGACGGTCATTCAATTCTACTCAATTTATCAGCTATAAACCGTGTACCGTAGGCACACTAGTTCCGGCTGCTATGGCTTCGATCACCGGAAAATGAGAGTGTGGGACAAACGGCCAAGCCTTGGAGGTGGTGGCATGTTCTGTTTATTCCGGAACTGTGTAGCTATGCATTGTAGGCGATATCTTTGATGCAGGAGCGCCACTGACTGCGCGATCGGGCCATTTCTGCCGGTGTCACTAACCAATGGTGAGTTGAGTCCCCGGGGTCTCCATTCAGGGAGGTGGGGGTTATCGACCCGATTCAGTTTACTGGTAAGTGTTATCATATTTCGTTGCCAGGTCAGACACTGTCCACCTCTCGGTCACTTCCACTCAGCACAGGGTTGGGCGGAAAGAGCTCTGCGAAGCAGACGGTCTTCTGGCATGCGGAGTACATGTCCTGACCAAGATAACCCATGGGGCGTGAGTAATTCATCTATCGCGGGAGAGTTCCTTCTTCGTACGACCATTTGGCACACCTCGGCATTACTAATTTGATATTTCCACCAAACCCGACCAATGCTTCGGGGGGCACCGATGCTCAAACACTCACAACTTTCGTATGTACTCTGCGTGTATTGGCCAGTTCGCTGATCCACAAAGCAGTATGGATCGCACTGCCGCAGTGTAAACTCTGCCCTTAACAGACAAACTCACGTCACGTCGGCGCCGTGGGTGTCGGAGGTTGACAAAAGCTGCCCTGGCCTTTCCGATTCGAGAAATAATATCATTTCCAGCCAGTCCCCCGGAACTTATACAGCTGCCCGGGTAAACGAATTTATCTACCACGTCGGTTAACTCGCTTGCAAGAATGAGGTTTGGGTTTGATCCCATCCAGTCTTGTAGCAGCACTTTACACTTTACAGGTGTGAAGCGCATGCCAAACCGAGCAGCAGAGTTGTTTAGGTTAATTAAAATGGTTTGCATTTTTACTGATCAAGTCGATGGGATTGTAGATTTCGACGAATCGACTTCAGTCCCGAAATGGACGCCTTTAACTTGGATGCCAGCTGCCACTTCGACTTTTGACTCTGACCTTCGGCTTTTTGACTGTGAACTGCTGAAGGCTCCTTTTACTCCATGCCGTTTGTGAACTACCCACCGCAGGATGTGTGCGGATGACCTAATCGTTTTTTCTCGCAAACCTTTGCTCCTCCGTGATTTAACGCACCACTTTGATCAATTGGCCTCTTCCTAAAGTTCATCCTGATTTGAACTGATTCACTGAAGCTAGTTTAGGACCATTACTGCTGTATTGCTGTCGATGATGATGCGGCTGAAGGCTGATTGAGCACCTTGTTTTTCCACCCTTTCCTGTGATGTTGAAAGTCTTTACTCCGTTCTAACCAGCTCCATACGTTCTCGTTTCCAACCCGCCCTTGCAGACCCCTGTCGTTCCTGTCCGATATTTTAGCATAGACCGTGTATTCCGCAACGAGACTTTAGACGCCACACATTTGGCTGAATTCCATCAGGTTGAAGGTCTCGTGGCAGACTTCGGCCTGGGATTGGGTCACCTTAAAGCTGTGATTCGGGCGTTTTTCAACAAACTCGGGTTGACAAAGTTGCGCTTCAAACCGGCATACAACCCGTACACTGAGCCAAGTATGGAAATCTTCAGCTACCATCCCGGTGAGTATCGGTGGAATTTTGACGTAGTTCATACAGATGAGGTAATTTGTTGGCGAACTACACTTGCTTGCGAAACCGGCCATGGGCTGTCGAAGAGCTTCTAGAGTAGTGTGTTCCTTCAGGAGGCAATTTATTATTATTGTTTTTAAGGGTTCTTTGCCTGTTTTTTGTGTGCATAAAGCTAAGCTTTTGAGCTGTATCGCTGCGGAATTTTTGTTATGCAATCAGGAACAAGAACCACCAGGTTACCCAAGGCTAGTAAGGGACGGTCAAACTGACTGGATGGCGATCGCAATTACGATCCTGTCTGCCGAGATCCTAGTCTACTTTTAGTCCAGTTACCAGACTGCTCCGTACACACACATCATTCCTATTATATCCACTAACGGCTATGTTTACTGCACGGGGAACACCAAACACGCAAGCAGTCTGACAAAATCTACCGTTGAACTATGGATGACCACGTTCGCGTCTATCTCTCCATGATATGGCGTTATCCCCATCTTACTAACATTTCTTAAGGCTTGGCATGATGCGATATATAACTATCGCATCCAAATGACTGTACGCACACTGGCGTTCGATACGCCAAGGTGCTACTGACCTCACTCAGATGGATGTTAAACTGGATGATTCTTTATGTATGCTGGACACATCCGTGATCACTATTCGGCAGTCATAGCGTTATGAAGCAGCACTATTCCTCCAACCACATTCTTCACTGAGGTAATCTCTCAAACTAAGAGGTAAGAGGATTGAAGGATCATCATCTTATCCAGCAGGCGTGCGAAAAAGTGGTCGAAGCCTCACTCTGCCTCACCTGCCTTCATGTTGTTTCACAATGTTTTACAGAGGATGACTCAATACTGATGTGTTTAGTGCGGTCCAGGTAGCTGAATTATTCTGGCCGGTAATCTAAGTGCACTTATTTGGACGGACGAAGTACTGTTTGCTTGGGTTATACCAGGTGAATGGATCCAGAAGTTGTAAGGCTCTGATCAGTGGTGATTCGAGTGAATTCTGGACCTTCCCTATCTGGAAAAGTGTTCGACAACTAGATCCAGAACGTCGTCGCCCCAGCCCCTTTGATAATGGAGTCTGCACAGACTCTGGCATCCTTTGCACAAGAACAACACCCAGATCTGTTTCCTTTGTGGACATCCGAAGACAAAGGTGCGTGCGGTCAAGGCTGACATGCAAGAACTTGTCTAGATTACTTGTTTCTTCAATGAAATCTGTGGTGGTATTATGACAGTAACTGGAACAACACTTTGACGTCTTTACGGAACACCTACAGAGCATGCAAATACCCATCCAGGAGTTGTTTTGTGTAAAGTACCATATAGTTAGCGAATGGAAGGGAAGAAGAACACCATACTTTCAAGTCACGAATGACGATTTGCTGCATAACTTTTGAGTACGCACCTCGGTGACTGCTCTTTCTCCCTCTACTGGTAACTGGTCACTCATTTTCTTGCATAGTTTTTGGTTACGTTGTCATAGTCATTCAGTTCTGTTCTGATGTCAATCCCACTTCCCAATAAGCGTGAACCTACTGACCAGAAGGTCCATGGTTCGAACTCAGGCTCCGCATCTCGACTGGTCCTGTCTAGGCTTGGGCAACCCTATAGTACCTCAGCTCTCGTGCTTCTTTTAGGCGGTATGGCAGCTACCGAAAGGGACAATTTATTCATTATTTCTTCCACTTCCCAATTTATCCGTGCATCCAATAGGTCTTCAGAAATGGGTCGAGATCGGAAACTCCGGAATATTTCGGCCAGAAATGCTTCGACCAATGGGGCTACCGGAGGGCCTAACCGTAATCGCGTGGGGTCTCTCGCTTGAGCGGTACGTACGGTCACCACACTTGTCCTTGTTAACTTCCCTCTTGAAGCTGTTCGACATTTTTCACTTCTGAGGATGGGGTGCGTTTCCGTGTAGGTCTATTCGATTGCCAGTTTACCGCTGTGTTAGTTTAAAAGGACCAATTTTTCTCCTGATTAGAGAAAGAAGGTAGACATTCTGTTTTGTTGAGGTGCTTGTAACCCCGCCAATCTAACAATTGTCAACATTTGAATTTTATTCCAACGTTGACAAAACGGCACGAGAACACCCCGCAGATCAATTTGACCTTCTTTGAAGTAATAGTCCCTCTACTTGACATGAACCGACAATTTGGAAGGCGAGTCGCACTTTCAGGTTCACGATTGTGGACTGAGGATCAAGTTAGAAAAACTTCAGACGTTGTCTAACGGTGCTGCCTTCTAATAGCTTTGGCACGGTCGATAGGTGGGTAATCGTACTCACCAACAATCTCGTTCCTGTAACTCGAACGCGAGTGGAAGTGGGATTATGCCATCTTGAGCCGTTCTGGTGGCATAAATAATCCAGAAAGAAGGTGTGGTGGAACTGTTTCACACAGTTTATCAGTCCCGACGCGTGTAAGACGTTCGAAAATTAATGAACACAAATGGATTCGAGCATGGTTTTCAGAAAGCTGGAAATGCTTTCATCTGCAGTTGCACCTTCTCGTGGTATACAGGTTTAGTACATTTTGGACGGTTTCTAAGGTTTTGTAGATTACCGAGCACCGATGACTGCAATCAACCGAACGACAGATTTCCATACACCTAATATTAGATTGCTATTGAACTCGCCCAATGTTTATGAGCTTGTTCGAACCTATGAAAACTACCACTGAAGTATAAGGTTGGTTATTGGTCTGCTCGTCGAGTTTCGCAGTTGGGTTGCAAACGTTTTGTCACCAATTGAGTTGACATCGTCGGTACGGGTTTGGGTGGGTACATTTGTCGTCTTCTGCCTGTGCTTATCTGCCTTCTGAACAGTATATAGTAACTCTAACGTGATTGGTTGGGGGCGGCTCTCGCGTAATTTAATTGGCTGACTTGGAATCGGGGTTGCGTTGTGGTTTCACTTCTTTGCATCCGATGGGTTCGTTGGATGCCCTCCATTCGACAGTTCTGTTTTTCCATTGTGATTGGCCCGCCTCCTTCTTACTTTGTGGTCTGTTTTTTCTGCACTCGGTTGATTGGTTGGGTAACATATTTTTAGCGGTTTTCTTTCTTTGATCAGATTGGTTATTGTTGGGTTGTTTTATTCCCCAGGTGATATGGTGTTCTGTAATTGTGTAATCTGTATCAGCTGATAGCTTACAGGTCCGTGAGCGGCACACCTGTCGGCGGGATGGAATCACTGGTTCTGGGATACTCGCTGTGTAGCACTGAACTACGGTTATCATTGATCCATCATGGTCGCCCCAAAAATTCCTACCTGACTTCGTTGTATACACTTGAGCTTCGGAACAATGCTGCGCTTAGCACCCTTTACTGCTGGACTCGGCTCATCGACCATCCTACCCTGTTTCATACTCCTCACCATTTCAGGCCTACAATGATTCGTTACGGTTACAAAAATATCCGCGACCTAATTGGACCGAAAATCGATTTGAATATGGTCTATACGGCTCCGCTGTGTCGGTTGGACAAGTTCTGACCTCACTCTGTCGCATTTGGATGTAAGTGTGGTCCAGGTTTTCGGTGTGCTATTTGTTTTTAAATGTTCCGCTTAACGGCCAGCGGATGTTCCTAGTTTGCTGGCTGCTTAGTCTAGTCGTCATTGGTTTGCCACCAGTTTCAAACATTCGTGATATGGCGCGACAGGAAAAGAAGAGGATTGTTAGAAAACCCTGACACTTTTCACAAGACTTCGGTGTGACCCAAACAGGCAGCTTGAAGTGTCTCGGCAGAAATATAAATATGACTCGATATCGGTTTTTCAGTCTGTCCTGGGCAGCATACAACCCTTTGGGTTGAGTTCCAGGGTCTGCATGTTCCGTAACCTTTCAGAACACCTGATGTTCCAGGTATTATGTGCTTACCAAGAAAGATTGATCATGAGTTGAAGGATGTGTTCAAAGTTGGGATATTTCTTGTTGAAAAACAACAGAGAAAATCTAGAAACCGATGACTTTGGCGGCGTTTCGCTCATCACACTAATCGTGGGAAGGTCAGGAATGTGAATACCCGACTGGCAGTCTCGCAGAGACAATATCAGGTCCTAATGTCCCACTTTATATATTCTGTCTGACTACGTCGACCAATTCCTCGCTAGTTACAATGTGATAACCACGGGTGTGAGTGTTAAATGCATACTCACTTGTAAAGTAAAGTGGTGTTATCGGGAGACTCAACCGAATTTCTTCAACTGAATATACTGTACAAAGGCTGCTTCATGTTTCAGCAGGCACCGAAGATATTGAAGTAGTTTCCTTGAGCTGGTACTATTCATAAGGTTGGTGAAGAGTGAATAGCCTCGTATGGATTTCATTTTATCTAGTTAACTTATGTACTTCGATATCTTAATTGTCGTTTCAAGTGAAACACGTAGCGTTCTTTGTGCGTTAGTTGAAGAGGGAAAAGTGAGAATGGGAGCCTCAGCCGAGATTCACTTTGGTCTTTGGTTTGATACCATTTCAATTCGTTAATGAGCGGTTTGCCCGCATGCACGTTCAATTCGGTTTTGAATTATGAAATAGGACTGATTTAAAATTTGGGGAGTGGACGTACACGATGAGGCCTAGAATCAACAAAGCGGATAACAGCTCTCTAGGGAGGTTCCATCAAGCAGCGGAATACACTCATTCGCATACCAATTTGGTTTTGACGGGTGACTCACCTGGAACCCAGCTGAATCTCTTGTTCATGATGTTTTTAAGCATCTGAATGTACTGCGCCAGGCCACCTCATGTTTCAGTTGCTACGATATTCGAGATATCGCGATACATTGTATAAACGTGATACACTACTCATAGGGCTGCTGAAAACCGTTCGATAGCCCACGACCGGTTTCACCCTTCTTGGGGCTCATCAGGTAGGCGCAAAATGAAGCTGTTTGTAACATCATCATCAGCTGGGTTCCAGGTGCGTCTCCCGTCAAAACCAAATTGGTATGCAAATGAATGTATTTCGCTAATTTCGCTAATTTCGTGCAATTTGGGTTCAAGTAGAACATAAGGTTGACGGAAACTCGGGGAATGCGCCTACCTGATGAGTCCCAAGAAGAGTGAAACCGGTCGTGGGCTGTCGAAGAATTTTCAGCAGCCTTATGAATAGTGTATTCGTTTAGGTGTTGTTAAGGCCTACTTTAGGAAAACAAGCTTAATAGTTAAATCTACCCCAAAAATTAACACCGACGAATAGGGACTGACGGTATTCACTGAGTTACCTGAGCGGATGTCTTCTGCTAACAGAACAAGTTCCTCATCCGTGAATGGGTCCAGCCCATTCTTGTTTGTTCACATACGTCGGAGGATCACGATCAACGAATCCGTTGTGGTATGAAAAGTTGAGCTTCGAAGACGTGCATCTTGCACACTACTCAGAGTTCTTCGTTTCCACCACTAGAGGCACGTGGTCACGGCAGACTTGAAGGTAGCCGAATCTGACAGAGGCATCCTACGTTTCTTGTGGTGGGTGCGCGGCGACGTCGAGGAAGCCCCAAAGACCTACCGTATGACTGTCCACTCTTTTGGCGCTACTTCGTCTCCTTTCTGCGCCAGTTTTGCCCCGAAGCATGCCATCAGAAGTCACTAGTATGTTGAGCCACGCTGAGTTTTTAGCAGCGGAACGGGTGTTTTATGTAGGCGATTTATTGTTTAGCGCCATTTCTCCAGAATGTCTCGCAACCGTCGCGTTCAATCTGAAGAACGCCTTGACAGCTCGCGGATTCCGACTGATGAACTGGTCAATAAACAAACCTATCCATCTGGCAAAAATCCCTTTCGAGGATCCCTGATGTAGACCTACAACCGCCCTCGTGGCACCGGACACTTGGGGTTCAATGGGACGTGTCGAATGATGAATTCTTGTTTCAAGTAGATACCCGGTTTGAAACTTTCACGAAACGAAGGATGCTGCCACCCAATGGGATTCGTTTGCTCGGCTCTATTGTCCGAGAGGTTACTGTTGCACTGGCTTTGTAGACTGCAGGTTAAGTGGGATGAGGAATTGATCGCCGAAATCGTGCAAGCATGCAAAACTGGAGACGATACATGGTCGCTGTCACCGAATTGAGAATTCCGAGATGCCTGTCCTCTAGGGGTGCCATTTCCCAATCTTACGAGCTGCGTTGTTTATCAGATGCATTGGAGAAAACCTACTGGGTGGTTCTTTATCTTCGTTTGCGTAATAAAAGCCACAAGCAGTGTTACTTTGTATGGGGTAAGCCTCGTGTTTCTCCTATCAGATCCCCTCACGATTCCTCGTCTGCAGCTTACTGATAACCTAATGTCTGCAAGAATGAACATGCAAGCGACAGGAGAGCTATCCTTGCCGATCACATCGGCCCCCTTTTTTAACGGATTCGATGATCGTCCTCCAGACACTGCGTAACACAACTGCACATTTCTAGAGTTTCGTCGCAAACCGCAAGACAGCTATACATGAACTCACAGGTTTCCATCAGTGGAGGTACGTTGACGGTAAAAACAACCCAGCGGATATCACATCACGAGGTGTATCTCCAGAAGATATAGGACGCAGTTCGTGGGTCCGGGGCCCGATCTTTTTGTGGGACGAAGAGTCGTCATGGCCAACAGAACTAAACCTACAGGTTCCGCTTCCCTCAGAAATGAAGAAAACCCGTAATTGCACGGTTGCTTGTGTACAGTCAACCACCTCTTGGTTGGGTAAGTTTAATCACCATGACAGTTGGACGAAGCTCTTGCGGGCCATCGCGTTTCTCAGACGACTTTGCATTCTGATCGGAAAGCGAACCACCTCCGTGACTAACCTTAACCGTCATCTGACTCGGCAAGAGGTAATGGAATCATCAGAGTGTGTCGTAAAGTTAGCTCAGGAGAACGCGTTTCCAGACGAGCTCCGCACACTGGGCGAGACCCGTTGATAACAGGTGTACATTAGTCTCGTCCGTCAGCCCACTTCGCAAGTTGAGGCCCTTTGATGACCGTCGGATACTTCATGTAGGAGGTCGCCTCCAGTGACCTGTTTTGCCTTCCGAGACTAAGAACCCTATCATACTGTCAAGGACTCACGAACCTTACTAAAGCATGGAGACACGCCAACCTAGGCGACCCATTTGGAAATCAGTGGATGAAGGAGTACCTCCCGACTTTGCAGATGATGTCAAAGTGGCTTAAACAAGGAAGCCTGAAGGAAGATGATCTCGTCTTATTACGAGATTTTTGGACTCCCAGTGGTCATTGTTGAGAGGGCAGTTCAGTCGACCGATCGGGGGCGATTGTAAGAACCAGTCGGGGGACATTCCGTCAAGACATACGTCAACTCTACTTACTGGAGTCCTCCGGCCAGGATGGTGTAAACTTCGAGCAGCGGAGCGACCAAATGGATGAACAATCTGCCGGCTCAATCTCCACGTAACCCGTATGGCTTGGGGTGTGTTGATCCCTGCGAATCACCGGCAATCAGTGGTTATTTTCCTATTTGCCTTGACTACTCATGAGTAGCGTTGTTTGCGCCTGTTTATTATAGCGCCGTTTTGCTTCCTTGCAGCTCATTCCCCGGATTTTTGCTCCCGCTTAAGGTATGCTTACACCCTAACTACTATTGTCGAGGTTTTTTACCATTCCATGCGCTGAATAGTGTACCTCATTGGTTTAGGCCAATTTGTGGTTCCCCTGTTCTCTGTCGATCTGACCTTCTGGAGCTCTGTACAGACGCATCTATACTTGATTGGTATAGCAGACTGCTGTGAACATTAATCGGCGGCTTCCTGAGTAAAATTATACGTTACCGTCCCACTCGGCAATCTGTCCTAAAAAGCCGTCGCAGTGCTAGTAAGGTCGAATTTATTCTCTGATTATACTCGGAGGGCCCTGCTTGATTCTGCATTAATATAGCACCGTCCGTTTTTGGAACAAAGATGCTGCTAACCGACGAGGTAGGTCCAAACTCCAACCCATCGGGGAACATTCACCACCAGACAGTACATATCATTGGATGACATCTGTTGTGGGACAGAAAGCGAGGATCAGTGGGCAACCACGCAGAGGTCTCTTAAGACCTCTCAGCCGGCCTGAATATGACAGGAAGCACCAGCACTAGTTCCTTTGTGTCAATGGGCTGTCCTCATCCATCAACTCTTTCAAGTCCCACTGGTACACCACACTTCCCACTTCCTACCATAAAAATGCTGTGAACGAGGCTCATTGACCGTGCATTCAGGTACACAATGCAATGAAAAGACAGTCCCTGGATGGAACTCGAACAGGCGACCTCTCGCTTATCTAGTGAGCGTTTTATCAACTGGTTTACCGTGACCGTTGCCCCACGTTGCACATGTCAACATGGCCTCACATTGATTCGCCATATCTCTGTCAAAAGCTAATGTCTGTCAGTGCTGTTAGTGAGCCCCTTGCATGAATTCCACAATCGACCAGATGTTAAAATGGTCGGGTTTCTTAAAGGGCATTGTTTTCGAATCGGTGAAGAAGAGACAGGGATGTGGCATTCTTGAATACATTTACCAAACTCAGTTATTGGGATATTCTATTCCAGGTAACCTGATGTTGGTGTCCGTAAATTCTGACTTTCTCAGACACGTCCACCGGCTTCACTCGCTTGGTTCCATTTTTCATACTTGGTTTGTTCGCGGACTTCCCCCCCCCCAATCTTTATCCATTTTGAAGACAATCCGTTTCAAGATCACGTCGGCTTTTATCGAACTCTCTGTGCGTCCTTATGTCCAGACTAGCGTGGTTCAAGCAGTGATGTATCTCATCTACCGGGACGGAGTTATATATTCTTTGTAGGAATTAAGGCGGTGGTCGTTCTAGGGCTATTTTAACTCTATGCGATTTCTCAGAATCGCGGGAGCTGATCTCAGTGACTTTCCCATTGGCATTTGAAGGGGTTTTATTGAAAATCGTCAATTGGTTGAAACGGGGTAGCCTGTGAAATATCTGTTTTCTTTGTTCTTGTTGTGTATACACATTCACTGGGATGAATGGTAACTGGAATGGTTCGCACCCACCATGCCAGTATCTCCACAGATCGATTTTGTCAGCTTACTAAATAAACAATGAGTCAGTGCAACCTTGTTTCTGCGGCTGAATTAAGCACCAGAGGTATGGATCCTAGGAACGGTAGTTTTACTGTTAAATGCGGGTTGGTGGGGGTTGTAGTGGAAAATATTTTTGCGGCGTCGGTCCTCGAGCTGTTCCTTATAAAGAATGTCGGTGTGACGGGAGCACATGATTGTTAGTCTGTACTCCATGTTTGACAGTTGGCCTACTACCAGGGTGATGAGTATAACCAACATCAACTTTTGACGTACGATTGTCCACATATACCAACTCGAGGTTGTTCACCTTCCCTTCTGTGTCTGTGATCGAACGGGGGGGGGTCGATGGCCTAACTGCTTCGATGGTTTGTGACTAAAGATGTAGTCGAGCATTAGGCATGGGAGCGCCGATCTCTCCGTTACCATGCAGTTCTGCGCACAAGTTATCGGGTATCTTGTTGTACACATTTCATAATGTCTCTTTCCGTTTGACTTGGTTGATCTGCACTGACCAACCTTTGTACATTCTTTATTTTTCCGTAGTTTCAGTCTCACCCAGCTGGTTCACGTCCGCTGTCCTACTTGCTATGACCCAGTGGCTGACATTCTAATTCCAAATTAATTCCTTTTTTTGGCATCCCCTTTTTTCCCAGTTACTTGTCATGGCATGTAAAAACATCCCGCCAAATACACGAATGTTTTGGACTGATTTTACTTGTTGTTCGGTTGCTGGCAAGTCCTTGAATGCGCAATTTCAGTGCTCTTATGTTCTGCTTGATGTTCGGGTCATTATCATTTGAGTATGCACCTTTGAGGTGGAACACAATAGACTACCGTGCAGTGTTGTGGCTTTAGAACTGGGTTCACACTACCGGTCTACTGAGTGATTTGACTCATCTGCATGATCTCTTCTGTTATCGGTTTTGTCCTTCCACCATATCTGTTTTTCTGACTGTTCAAATCTGTTGAATGCGTGTTTTACGATTTCTTACAATATGGTTGCCTATCAGTTCTTTTCTTTTCTCGTCAAGATAATCGGCCACTACATACAACAGTGTAGTTTACCGTACCCTCGTAGTGCTGCGAACATTCTAGATCTGCGGTTCTTTGCACGATAAACTCCAACAGTCAGGCAGGATTATTACTAAAACAATAAAGCCGGCAAGCTTATATACGTTCGTTTCACCAGGGTACATAGACACACAGGTTATCGGCGATGTACACTTAACTGAAAAGTCTATGCAAACGAGGGCGGTGCACCTGACAATTTGTCTCCCTTGGTTTTAAAGCACTGTGCCGCACGACTTGCTGTTAACTTGCTCCACTTTAATAATGTACTTAAAGAGTCACACATAATCAACTAGCATATCACCGCCACAGTTACATCCATACCAAAGTTCTATTGGAATCTCACTAGGGACTGTTCTATTTCATGTGTTCTACCCTTGCTTGAAACGCCGGTCAGTTGTTGTTGTTCAGTAATACGCAACCTTAGCTGGGTTCCTCTGAAGACATGTAGGTTTTCTTAGGAAAAATCTGTCACTGACGCAGGCCCCTACCTAGCGTCCAAAAATCCCGAGGGTCTTGAATGACGAATGTGTTCGCAGTTACCTTCTGAACTTTAAAAGTGCTTTTGATTGATTTCACCGAGGTTCACTCCTCTGGGAGATCTCTGTGACCGATAGACACATCTTCTACCCGTAGATATAATTATTTCGTGGAGGTTAAACAACATTCGGAGAGTGGGTGCAACTGATCAATCACCACTGGAAATTCTTGTGGTTGCCTCAAAGAGGTATCTTGTTACCATATCTCCCCAATATTTGGCTCTTGTTCAAGCACAATTTCCATACTGTGAACCCTAGATGACACAGTTTGGAAACATTTGAGCAGGAGGAGGCGTACATTCAAAGAAGACACTAAAGTAGAAAAGTACCTACGATTCAGTGTTGGTTGACTGAAATCGATTGGTTTCCCTCTAGGGGTGAAATGCGCCCATTCTGTACTATACTGTGACGGGACGTTGTTAGTTTGCCAGGAACGAATTTTTGTGGTTCATACAGGTTACCTGACAGATTGTGGTGAAGCAGAATCCATCTCTAATAGCCTTGTCAATACATCAACAGGTGCCAAAAGGCGTTATTGAACTGATAACAACACAGTCACTAAAATGGTGGGTATACCTTTGAGCTGATAAAGCCGAGGTAAGTTCGGTGAGTTGCGTGAAGCTGCCTAGTGATTGTCCGGTCTAGGCTTAGGCCATAAGAACCTTGGCTCCAACAGCCATTGGTGTTCTAAATCACTTGAAATGTTCATTCTGTTTGGTGTTGATGGGATGGGCTTAAACGGAACTGGTAATGGGAGGTATGTAATTGGACACCACTTTGAAAATTGCCCTGTTGTCCGACCGAAGTAGCTATCCCCAATGAACGGTAGACACACATGGTGGTGGCTCGAAAAAAGTAGTTTTTTCTTGAGCCTTATCTCATCGGTGACTTGTGAGGGCCACAGTCAAGCAGGCCGCGGTGGGTATTCTGGCCAAAGCCCTATGTAGTCTGCTCACGAACACTTCACTAGTCACATCTCCTTTTCACGAACGGCGGTGTTAAGCGCCTCTGACTAGGCCCCCAGTATGAGTTCTCTGGGGGTTCTGTTTCAAATGTTTCCGCAGTAATCCTTCCCGTTAGATGTTTTGTCGAAACACTGTTTTCGAAGAATCCACTTCCGCCAGCGGTGTTCACTGACAATATTTTCGCTGATCTGTCGTATAGGTAATGGAAAAATCGTTTGACTTTAAGAGGAACACGTCTGTGAAAATGTGTTTACTGACCTCCCCATATTGCTTAGCAGCACACGCGTCGGTGTACTGACCAGTCCTGTGTTCTTGTCGGTCACACGTCCAGAATGGGCAGTCGGTCCACATGTAAAAGATATACATTGATGACCCCAATTCAAGGCATCCCGAATGAGGTAAAAACACCCGCACCTTAGGATGCCTTCTTCCTTTTGATGACCACGGATGTTGATTCAACCATGTTTAACAAATCTTGTCGTCCTATTTCGATGAATCACTTAGCTTATCCAGTAAAATCGAGCTTTGGTTTTGTCGATTACCAGTCATGTTATACTTGATCCAATACCGTCGTGAACAAACCTGAGAATTCACAACAGCTGGTTTAGTTCAAGCCACGGGTGTAACGGCGTATATTACTGACGAACCGCGCGAGTAGTGTCTGCTCAACTGTCAAAGCTCCGTCCCCGTATCTGATGGGAGGTTAGTCCGGAAATTATGGAGCCGCTTTGCAGTGTTTGTTCATTATTCTTTGATATTCAAAGAACGTCCAATAAAGTTCAAGAGGACGCTTGAGAATGTTCACGTTTCAAAAAGTGCACATGAGATATCTACTTTCTTGTCTAGTAGCGTGTAACCGCTTAGCTCGTGTTGGTGAATAAAAAACTCCTCTCTGAAAGGTGTTCATACTTTCACGGGTAGGAGTACAGGGTAGGAAGCTGGGATCCCTTTGATCTGCGATTGAATTTTGTTTTCAAGGACAAAAGGTTAATCGGTTGCAGTCGACCTGTAGCGAATGTGAAGTCAACTTGTATTCGATTGTGCGGTACCTCAAAATTTCCAGCATTTTGGTGTTGGCCTATAGGCGGTGATGCTGTACGTTTCAATATTCGACTTTTAAACTTGTGAAATTTGAGGTTGAAAAGCAAAGTGCCGTGAATTCCAGTTACTCTGAGTTGTACGCCTGTTGAGACTTTTCACCCATTCTCCAGTTGAATGGTTTATCATTGCACGATTTTGCCATGCAAATTGCTTGTTCCCACTGATGGTGCTCCGGCCGTGCAGTGAAATCGCGTGTGTTAAGAAATTCGTGCTTGCTAGGATCGAAGTTTCGCTGGCGCCTAATTTGAATACTCGCATCTCATTCTCCAGTGTTCTGTCTTAGAGTGCCACCTGTGTACTTATTCACAGGTTGACTCCGGCATAAGTATCCTATGAAAAGGTAGCTGGATCAGGTCAAATCTTACGTCGATGTCACCAATGGACCCCGCTCACCGAGTCGAATGATATTCGCTTGGATTTAGAATGGATTAGGGCAATATCTGTTGACCTGTTGAACCTAAATGTATTTCCCAGGCCGCATTTCCATGTATGCACTGCTCTTGGGTCGTTGGACCACCCGAGAGTGACGAAGGCAAAATGTCGATTTATCGCCAATGGTTTGATAGACATGTCCAAGAACCGAGCCCATGTTTTGGAAATACGATATTCTTAAGTGCTGAGATAAAAGAATACTTGGTCTCTAGATGTATGTTAAACAATTTGACCGCGATCGCACAGATAATACTTCAGTTGTGTGAGGTTATTGGGACTCATTTCAATGAGCTTTGGTTTAAAAAGTGGATGGAGACTGAATGTGAACTGCCTTGGTTAGATAAAGAATTCCGGAGTGGACCAGTGAGTTATACGGAGTTCATTTTAAGGCACCCCAAAGTAAAACTTCCTCTCAAATTGTTGATCTACAATACAGTGGGAATATTTAGCGGTGTGTTCTGGCTCGCGAAACAGTCGGTGTTAGAATTATTGTGGGTGATTTGAATCACTTGATCGTAGGAGGAATTCACTTCCCGATGGTGCAGAGAGCAAAACGTAGCATGTTATTGCCAATAGCAGATTCATTGAAAGCTGCATCAGATTCTGTCTGAGCCAAAAGTCCGCCGTGAATAGTTAGAGTTTTCGGTCTTTTTGAACATCCTTTTCGGACCTGCCATTTTATCTGTTCAAACGGACGCTTCCATATCGAGTTCCGGGGTAAGACAGTGTCAAGGGAATAGACTGGTGGAATGTGTGCACTGTTTTGTGGCGTTGTTTTCACCTTCAAGCTGTACGGGTGAACGCTGTTCCTGCCTTCGGGTTCGTTCGCTCGTACGACTTTTCTTCGCTTCCCATATCTGCTCTCCCGATGTCCATTTTTAACGAGGTTGGAACGACTCGCGCGAATCAAGTTGGATTTCTGCCGGGCCGGAGTTTCATCGGTCATATCTTCATTTTGCGACAGGTGTTAGACGCCATTCCTTCTGATGACCAGAATTGATAGTCTTTCTTGAAGGTTGTTTGTGTTTGACTGTTAGTGCCTCCGGAGTGTTGCGGGGTATGCTATGAACATCGGTACAGCAGATGGTTTTCTGCAGAGTTCGTTCTTCCTCGAAAGATGAGCTGGTCACACTCCACAGGTTACACTGTTGAAGCCTTGTACTTCGTATGCCAGAGCGCCGTTTGACCCGTAGAGCTGCCTTTGCTCAGTCATTAGTCGGATGGAGACGGCCTAGAGGCAACGAAGCATGAAAGCCTTTACTAATCAACTCAGTCGCGTGGGTAGCTATCGTCTCCCCTGATGGGAACAGCGGGACGAGACAAACCCATGTTTAGTAGCGCTGAAAGATATAGCTGTATTACGCGGCATCGGCCGTCTTAGATCAAAGCTATCGCCTTCATAGGGTAGCTCTCATTACCTGCCACACCGGACAAACGGAACTGTTGGACGTCAATGAATCGATTGGACCACTGCCTCCAACGAGTGGCTCCCATTTTCTTATTTCATAGCTTCTTTAGCAGCCGGAGCCACTGCACTTAGGTACACAGTTTTTTAACTAAAAAAACTGAAGTGGACTGAACTAAACCGAATGCAACGGAAATTTCACCCAGTCACTGCGTCACAAGTTGTAAAAATACAGGGTTGTTGGTTGCTCAGATTACGAACTGTCTGATACAATCAGTGAACAGTTTGAGAGACGCACTTGACGAAATAATTTGCGCGAATCGGTTGCAATTGGAATTACTACGATTCCTAAGGGGAATTTGCCAGCGATGTGCCGAACTAACATCATACTTTATCGAGTTAGTTAGTTTTGAGGTGTCTGCTCATCATTCACGTGTATTCGGACCCATTCGAGGATATATGAGAATAACTAGGCAACTCAGGGTTTGTACTACATTGGACAATAATTTGTCAGCAGCTCACATTATATACAACTAATTTGCACTGTGATTTATGATTCCTCGTGATGGGGTATCACGTAATAACACAACGCTGTTTTTTACTGAATTTTAGCGTTGCGTTCCATCAATCCGTAGTTATTTCGATCCTCAGTGGCTAAGTTAATTATGTTCGTTTCACTTCCTCCAATTCCACCCGTAACCAAACTTACTTCATTTGTTACACGGATCCTGGGCCATAATCCTGGTCCACACACCTTGCAGGTTAGTTTTGACTCTGTTAACTTCAGTTTAAATTCACGTAATTCAATCGATCATTCAGCTATAACATCCTCCCAGTGTCTAGTTGCCATGCCACCCGAAGGATGCACAAGGGCTGAGATACTGCCAGATTGCTCAAGGGTAAACAGGAGCAGTTGCGGTTGGGTTCGAACCACTTAACTCCCGATTAGTACGTTCGTGCCTTAACGACTGAGCTATCTTAAGCTCTTTAAATTCATGCGATGATCAGGCTCCCCTTTGCGGAGTAAGGAAGATAGACAGAGCGTTTGTCTTTTTTCCTTACAATGGGTATATTGGCGTCAACGCTGAGCTTCCACAGGGCTCGAGGTTTGAGCTCTTTCCTACTGGTTTAGGGATGACTGATTGACGGCTTTGACAATTGCGTTTCAATATACCCCATCGGCAGAAAGCAACATTGGGAATTCAACAGTATCTCACTGGTAGAGGTTTTCTAACTGACAGACCAAACAAGCAGGTCACTCGTATCTTCTGCAGTCATCCAAGGAGCATTCAATTGTTTATGGATGCTCGCGACACGGTCCACATGTTTTCTTGAGACCTACGAAAAATTCAACTCAATATCGGGTGGATAACCAATGGAAATTCAACGTTCTTGTCGGTTGCCATTTTACTGAGCATACTCTACTTTGCATCGGTTTCTTCCAGTGCAATGATGATATGTCTCTACCAGTGTCTGGAATCATGGTGGGTCTGTTTTGCCTATCTCAGTCGAATTGGGAACCTGTGTTGACTCAGTGACCCAGTTATCCTACTGGTGTAACGGTGGATACCACTGATGAGGCATGAGAGTAGTATGTGTTTTCTCGTAAATCCGCCTTGATCTAATGGAAGGTGGGATTTATTACGGAATTTGTGGAACTGCTTTGCAGCATTCGTTTACAATTGCGTGATAGTCAATGAATATCCAGGAGAGTTCAAGAAGACGCGTTCGAGAAGAAGACGGATATTCCGTTTTTAAAAACAACATGCAAATGAGAGTCCTGTCCAATAGTCTGTAACCGTTTAGTTGGCGTTTTCTACTAAACAACTCCGCAGCGAAGGGTTTCCCTCGTTACATTTGGTGCCGTCGCCAGGATAAGGATGAGGATCCCGTGGCCACAACCTTTCGAGGATGGGGATGTGCGGACCTTCCTGGAGGACTTCGA
>SJOL01003498.1:0-73504 GCA_004794785.1 Opisthorchis felineus | reverse complement strand
GGTCGGGGATCGAAAAGAGTAAATGGGACTCAGCTTCGGAAGTGGCATGATACACCAGAAGAGCTGCCGAACAGACCAGCTGCCGTGGCCGACCTAACGGAGGTAAATGGAAATCAGTGGCATGCAAGCGACCTTTAAAGGGTGAAGGTGTTTAACGGTGGGTACTACTGATGACGCATGAGAGTAGTATGTGTATCCTCGCAACTTCGCCTTGATCTAATGGAAGGTGGAATTTATTACGGAATTTGTGGAACTGTTTTGCAGCATTCGTTTACAATTGCGGGATAGTCAATGAATATCCAGGAGAGTTCAAGAAGACGCGTTCAAGAAGAAGACGGGTATTCAGTTTTTTTAAAAACAACGTGCATATGAGAGTTTGACTTTCCTGTCGAATAGTCTGTAACCGTTTAGTTGGTGTTTTTTAATAAACAACTCCGCGGCGAAGGGCTTTCCTCCTTACGAACAGCTCTTATTATGCGAATCGTTGAAAAGGTCATTGTTCATTCAGGCAGGATATGAACCAACGATCATTTGTGCGAATTGAACAACAAACATTCCCGCATGCGGTAATGTGATTGATGAGCGCAATCCACTCTGACGCTTTCTGCTAGATAGTAAAATAGCTGTTTGTGAACTGGTCGCTACTTCGGCTTTCTTGACTAAAGTTTCTTGCTGATAAAGCCAGTTGTTGGCGTCTTATTGCCCCCCATGAGTGGGTTTGTGTTCGTCAACTCACCTGCTCGTAATGTGTCCGTTATTTATAGCATCCGTATTATTATTGTTACCTGTTTTATACGTAGGATATGACAACAGCATTTGTCGTGGTTACCAAGAAAAAGTGATTTCGTCGACTACAACTACTACTGGTTGGACAGCCGATAAGTACTGATCAAGGTTCGTTGTATATGAGGACACCATCTTTGCAAACTCTCAGTAGGCCACATGGTCACTGTGCCATTGTGGGCCCTGGTGCAGCATCTCCCACATGGTCAATCTCAGTAGTTTGCAACACGAGAAGTTTGTGAAAGACAACCTACCATCCAGTTTATATATGCCTTACTGAACAAGATAAGCAGGTTGCTGTTGGTACACTTACGAAGGCGAACCTTGCGGTTTCATGTGTTTTAGCACCAATCGACGCATCAGTTTCACTGAGCTTTGTGTAGCAAACTGGTGTGTTGTGCATTGAAAACTAGGCAAGCACTCAGTTTGTAGGAAATTGGTGTAGCCAACCAAAACAGATCGCTTCACAAAGATTTGTATCTGTTTTTGGGTGTTCTGTACCGAGTAGAGTTTCTCCTAAAAACACCTAAGTCCATGGAAGGATATTTTTTCATATATGTTTTCATCTACTTAGTTGGAATGAGTAGCGGGTATTTCCTTTCAGAAATCCAACACTGATGAGATGATGTGGGATCTCAGAATCTTCGATGAGAGTTTGACCGGTGCGGAACAGAGGCGAACAACCGGGAACTCAGGTTTTCAAATATGAGTGCCAGTTTGAAAATCTAGCATAAAACCTTCAGAAACAGTCTATTCTCATCAACTTGAGTGCGTAAGTTGAAGGGAAGCGAAAAGTCACTGCTGTTTTGTTGTCCATTGTCAGATCGCAACGAGTTTGAGAATCTAACTTCATATCAATCCCCAAAAGAACTTACTTGAACTGTTTGCGAACTCCATGCCTTCTGTTTTTCCTCCGTATGATGGCTCAGTTGTGTAAATAAATTTGAGCAAGTTTGCAATAGACATTACATTTCCTAATTATCTGTCTTAAGTGAATGATCTCCAATGTGACCGATATTTCATGACCTTCAGGGAACTAACTCCTACATGGTCGGTGTGCCAAGCTTAAGTCGTGTGCTAATCGATACAACTAACAAAGGAAGAGGGCTTCAAAATTATCTGGATCACTTGAAGACGGAGCTGGAACTATGTTCCACTGCAACACCCCTTTCGGCAATACTACTGACCCACTGGCATCCAGACCACACAGAGGGTGTGGGCGCTGTATTGGTGAGTGAATCGCACTTTTGAAACAATTATGCCAAATATTAGGGTCGACATTGAAGACATTGTCCCTCACAAACACAATAAAAAGCCCGTTTTGAAAAGCCGACAAGTGCTGCAAAACCGTCTTTCATTTTTGCTAGTCATGAGCAGTTTGCAGCTGTCTGATCGTGAATGAGAATTGAATCTGTAACCTTCCAGGGAAGTGTATAGCGGTATACTGAGTGGCCGGTCAGCGATGTGATTAACCTAAACTTTCTCACTGCTATTTTAGTCATTTTTATTCCTGGTACATTTTCCGCCCGATGTGAATTGTTTTTTGAGAATAGCCAAGATTTCACCTCTCACCAGGCCTGTAAATATCAGTTCCAGAAGAATAGACAACTGAGTTTCCTGTGATCTGAGCCTCACAACTTTTGGAATTCTTATTGAGACTCACGGGCCAACTTTGAAAGGTCGAACTTGAAGGTGATGTAGTCCACTAAGCTCCAATCTCTGTTAAACGTTCCCATTTTGTCGACCGATTATTGTGTCTCAGTTTTCTGTCGTTGTCATAATTCTCATACTACTGATCTGTCGAAAGCACATGAAAATAGTCTCATTATGGCATCACCTCCAGAAGTGTCTGTATTCCGTTGACTATGTGCACAGCCCTAGTCTGATCCCTTAGGTTGACACCCCATGTTGCCCTTCGCAGCATGGTCGCGTGATAAGGGAATCCTATGACGAATGTCTGAGAAACTTACGTGTACCCAAGATGTTCACGTTCCAGCTGCCAACCTAACTATTCCAGCTTGACAGCTCCCAGGCTCATCCCGCGTCAGTTTTTTTAAATTTCTCGAAAACCCGGCTTTCAAAATAGTGCTTCAAGTTCAGTCCAGGGGCTCCCAAAGTCATGAGCTGTATTTGAAAATGTACATGTGCTTTTGGATTTCTGCCGCAACCCACCCGCGTAAATGACTTCGTATTCACTCGCACATAGGACCTCGCTCACGAAATAGCCAGGCGTAACACAGGCATCAAAGAACCTATACCCGTTTATAAATTTCCTGGTGGACCGGACTTGAAGAAGCTCAATTTCTATGAAGGAGATATCTGTGATTTAGAAGCGGACCAGTGCATACCTGTTCCAGTGAGTGATTCGAATGCCGTCCACATTCGTGTGATTCCGTGTCCGGGACACTCTGTTGATCATGTTTGCTTCGTAATTGAAAGGAACGACAGTCCTATTTGTCTGTTCACTGGAGACACAATTCTAGGTGAGTACCGTAATTCTAATACTGACAAAGTTTTTTCCCTCTTCTCTTTTGTGCTGCTTTATGGATGGCACTTTGTCGATCAATTGATTAGTCGGACAAACATCCCGGTGACGATCAGAAAAACCCAGCAGTTTTTATTCTTCCTAGTGTGAAAAATCCTTGCTAGTTTATGCCTGTCTTGAAACAAACTCATAACGGTTTGACGGTTCCTCGTAAGGTGCTTCCAGCTTACCTCGGCCCTAAGTGTACTCACTGTTTGCTACGTGTTCCACGGAAGTTATGCGATAAAAGACGCCTCAGTGAATGCTCCCTTGTTTGGACGTGTTGGGTGGCGGAGAGCCCTCGCTGTCCTCCGGTTGATTAGCATTTGAGTAGATCTCAGCCGAATTCCTTTCGTTTGGGTACCCGGGTTTCCATCTTTTATGGTATATCAGATTTAATTTACGTTCATTATATTACGTTTTATTTTACTGTTTTAAATTCTATCACACTGAGGTAAATTTCTGGTAAGTATGTCTTATCTGCAAAGGACTCACCCCAACACTGGAGATTTCGAGGCGTTGAGCCTACAACGTTGCCAGGGATTGCGCTCTGTGTTTACTGGTGTACTGATCAAGCTGAATAATGGCCAGCACCAGCGTGCCATTTGTGTATCTTGAGTTTCGGAGCTGCCAGACCACCTTTCGCATATGCGGTGTATCCTGATTGTCCTCCACCCACTTGACAACTATGGACCACCAGCTAGGCATGCTGATGGTTGTCGAACTACCCTTTCTATTTCACCTTCCGGTCTTACTCCCACGGATATACACCGAGAGGTGGACATCAGCCCATCGTATTGAATAGCTTGCAGTTTTCTAAATTGAACAAAAAGTATTTGTCCATCCCAAATTAGTGTGTAGTCGTACGGGCACTGTGACAACAAGGTCTGGATTGCATGCAGGTCTACATCGATTCAAACATAACCGATCAAATTATTTGTTTGTTCGGTTCCGCCATACTATGGTATTTTCATGTATAACACTGTTTCGAGTCCCAAAAGTTTCTCTTAATTCTGTCGCCAGACTGTTATACTGCTAGAAAAGAGGGAAGAACTTGAGCCGGTTTGGAAGAAATGTCCCAGTATGCGGGTCATGTTGACACTAAGCTCTTTGAAAGCAAAGTTTTCAGCTTGTCTGCACTGGCCAGGTTTGGAATTTGTTTTGACACGCATCCGTGTTTTATTGTGTTGCTATCCAGGTTACGCTACCTAACTACCGTGTCATTTGTGCAAAGCGCACGAGATTTTTCCTTCTCCTATAGAGCAGTATTCGATCATATCGGAGGGAACACTCGATTCTCAACCATACTTAACGGAATGAAAGGTGTCTTACCGGTTCCACATTTTACTAACACAAACCTGCTAAAAGAATGTTACTCTCGCCGGTGATTTCCACTCTGCCGAATACCGGCGCGGTGGAGTGTATAGGGGATTCTTAGAAAGTACAACCTCTGTTGGGCAGAACACCGTTGCCTGATTGCACTTCCACTCAAAGTTTTCTGCGAGAACTGAATTGTGAAATGTCGTGTGTGACGGTTTTATGACTTAGGTTCAAGTATTTTGTATAGTTTGAATGCGTGACTATTCAACTGGTTACGATCTCAGTTTAAGTGATAAGTAGCAGTCTATACTCATTAGAACGCCGGTTGAACGAAGGTTCCATCATTGTGGCCGCAATTTTTAGTCCTGTCAACGCCGTCCAAATTGAGTCAGGTGATTCCCTTAAGAACGGGTTTATTTTGTAACGAATTTCTGTTATAGTGCACTGTGCTGTGATTTCAGTTTTCGATTGCTTTCGTCCGAGCGAACAAAATTCGATTTCGGCAGGGTGGTAAGCTGCTGTCAAGGTGGCAAATTTCTTTTGGTATTTTCAAACGCTGTCAGCCAGGGGCTAACGGGTCGTTGTACTCAGGGACAGCAGTACTCTCTCCCTTGAAGGTCATACTGATGTAAGTCATTGAAAATAGGGATTACAGGAATACGAGTTCGTGCTGAACCGGATTTTTGGTTTTCTCAATCGACAGATATTTCTGCGGTAGACGTTTTTTGTTGGAGGAAATGCTTTCTAACTTTTTTATGGAGACAGTTATATCCCAACGTGGGTCGCAAACGGTGTTGTTTATTCATTCTGTTCTCTTAGTAACTTATGAAAGACTATGATGCGACTATCAGACGACTTGATCCGCTGTAGGCGCACCACTGCATTCGGAGGACAAGGAATCCAACTGTGATACTCAAGTGAACCTAATTTTCAGCCCACAAACTGACAGATAGGATCCTTCGCAGGTGTCTCACCAGTGTGGACAATGGAGAGTTCAATTTGAACGAGAATCAAACAGGCTTATCTCGAGGATCACAGAGATATCGGCCAATCGGAATAAGCTCGTTAGGCAGCCAATAGAACCGTTCAGCCGAGTAACAGTCATGCTTTAGGTTCATTTGTGTGTGTATGAACTCACGCAAGCCAATAATCAGTTCGCATCTGCTGATGCACGTACCGCTTCGGTACGCAGTGGTGCACGTATGATGGAACGTTTGCAATCGAGTTTACCGGAGCAGTTTTGCTGCAAAGTCTACATGCCTGTGAAGTAACTTATTGTGGTGTCTCTTTGTAGTTCCATAGCCAATAACTTGTACTGATCCGTTTGACAACCAATCCAGACACATTTTCTCGTCCGCTTCACTGAATTCCCCTAAACTCCCAGGCTAATACCACGGTGATCCACCTTTTCCTGTTCTGACTTCTGCGTTTTACGCTTTGGAATACATTCGGTGAAATTCTCCCTTTCTCTAACCAACTCAAACGGCGTTCGAATTCTGCACATGTGTAATAATGTGAATGAAACAAGCTACCACACTAAGCCATCCAATGACAGATGAACATCTCATGTGCGGCAAGCTTACTATCTGTGTTTGCTCAGGAGAGTAACTCCAGTTCTCTAATCGTTTGGTGCTGTTTCTAGTTCTTCGTGCGAGGTTAGATTTGGGATTGGTGCAATTTTGGGCGCGATTTTCAAGACAAAAATTTTTTATGATCTATTATGAGGGACCAACATAACAGCCATAAGAGAACTAGAAGCAGATCAAATCTCTTATTAGACGAAGTTTTCAGGACTGACCACATGTTGCGTTATTATCATTTAAATTTCGGGTGAAATTTTTTCAAGACTGAAGGGAACTTTCTCACAACCCCAGCTGACGCGTTTCCCAACGTTGTGGTCAAGATCTACCTCGTTTTGTCAGTTGGCAAGACGTCTGTAATTAAACCGCTCATTTGGTCCGCGGCTTTCGGAGGAAACATCGAGAGAAAGCCGAAAAGGAACAGTAAATGGTCATCGACATTCTTAACTGTTGACACAGATCAATAAATGGTGCCGAATGTGATCGTCACGTTCTTCAAATTTTGTCGTACAAAAATCCCCGTCGAATTCATTATCGTTTAGAGGATATGCAGCGTCACGTCTTAGTAAGCAATATTCTTCTCAGAGAGCTAGCATTCTCGATAGCTCAGTCGGTAAGTCAGCTTTCCGGTGGTTGGGAGGTCGGCGGTTTCAGTCCTTCAGCCGTGTTTTGGCGTTCATGCTGCGTGTACCCAAACTTATCATCTCAATACTTACCGAATTTCCTCCCGCCTTCTAGCATGAAAATACACTGGGTTTTAAGAATTCCGCGGTATATCGACCAAGTCCACAACACACTTACGTCCCGGGGAATGGTACGCAAATAGCCGGGTACGCGAGATGTGAACCGCGATGCAATTGGGGTTTGTGCTAGATCATTACATATGGACGAGGATTTCAATCCATTGCACACCACAGACTCTTACGAAGGACAATTGATGTTCATTGGACCATTCTAAGAGGGTAACATCACAACAACAATGCCTCTATAACTTATGCACTCAGCTGCATACGAATTTTGTTTTGACGGGCGACTCACCTAGAACCCAGCTGTATCTCTTGTTTATGATGTTTTTAGCCAAATTCGTATGCAGATGAGTGTATAAGTCGAATTCCGTGCAATTTGGATTTAAAAAGAACATAAGGTTGATGGAAACTCGCGCACTGAACCTACCCGATGAACCCCAAGGAGGCCCAAACCGGTGATGGGCTATCGAAGACTTTTTAGCAGCCTTATGTGTAGTGTATTACAGTTTTTTTTTGTTGGCTTATGTTTACTGATCGACCTCCACAATCTGCCCTGAAGGCCTGACCTGATCTGATTTCAGATTGGCGTGTTGATATTGTAGAACGTGTCATGCAGTTGTAATACGGACCAAAGGCACTGAATCCAGGAAACAGACTTGAACCTCATACCGTAATTACTTATTTGCAGGACGCTCCCGTTCCTACTTACCAATTTTGCAGGCAGTTAAGTGGCTGTGATTGATCGTATCATATTTCTCATGGAACCAAGGACTCGTCGTTTGTTTTACGTCGCCGGTGTTTCCTTTGGCTTGTTGATGACGCAGTTGTTTTTGAGATAAGTTTTAGATGTAAATTTCTCACGCGCTATCGTTCTTTTCGTTTCGTTGCCTTTTTGCAGGCCACGGGAGTACAACAGTGCAAGATTTGCCGGCGTACATGAATTCGCTTTGTGTGTTGCGTAATCTGGTGGAAAGTACGATGGGTCAGTCCGAAGAACCCCTTCTAGTCTTACCTTCCCACGGTCTCGAGTCAACTGATGCGTTAGGCAAGATCGATGAATACATTACCAACCGGAAGTCTCGTATTAATAAGGTTCGCAAGCGTTTTTCTGGAATATTGCCTATGGATAAGATCACTGAAGTTGGATTGTTTTCGATAGGCTTTTTGCAGCATTGTGACTGTGGATAATCATTTCCTTCCTGCTGGGCTTTGAACTGTTCTACTGCTCAACGATCAATTGGAACGATTTTAAAAATTCCTCCACTCGTGACAATGAGCTTCTGAAGTTTCACGGTGATTTGTTACAAACGAAACCCCCATACCGAGTTGGATGCTGTGTTGAAGAATATCTTTAATCCATGCATGGTCGGCTGTAGCTTGCAAAGCAAAAAAAAAGCGACGAGAGAGCCTTTGGATTCAGATCTCATTTTTACGTCTGAATGCCAGCCTCACCTCTCCTTTTCGCAGGACCGGAGATTCCTCTTGATGGTTGTGCCCTTCTAGCGTTTTTCTTCCCGTCCATCAACAAGTATTAGGTGAACACCAATGACTCATGGATTGTACGAGTGCATATGTATGAGTCGCATTCAAGTGTACTTACAACCTCTGGTCACGCATCACACAACCTTTTAGTTTCGCAGATGTACTACAAAATTCGTTAGTCGTCTGTCGGTCCCCCAATACACCGATTCCAGCTGCACCACCGTTATGCACCCTCGACAGTTTAGAGATTTACGGATGGTTCATGCTCATTTGACGATGTGGCCTGCCCCGCGGGGTGTTTACTGATCTGTGTGTGTGGGCCAACCGAATGAGTTAACAAGAGCGCTGAATAGATTGTATTGCTTCCCTGGACAAAGCTCACCTTCTACTCCAATTTCTAGGCAACAGGAAGAGGAAACTTAATCTTTGGAGAATTTCTATGGGTTTATCAGGTTGTCTTTTTGAGCTGGCAAGAATAGGCTGTCTTAGTCGAGGTAGTCTTTCTTCAGTCAGAACTCGGGTAACCTTCATGGTGATGGTGTGATTCGGGTGGTGTAACTCAATCAGCTTCTTGCAAAGAATATGTTTTCTCGTTTGTGAATGCGTTCAAAATACTTGTGATCCGACTGATCTGCACGCAAGTTGGATAGATACGTTTCAGTCTTCCTGTGTAAATGCACGTTCAGGATTGTCTGGAACCATCACTGTCTTTTGCTGTGCCCCACAAGAGATATGGGTTAATTTCAGGGTTAGAAAACATAACCTGCAGAAGTTATCATGACTCTATTTCACAGGTCAGTCATCCATTTGCTATCACTATCCAGGTATGAATCGTCTTGGGATGAGAAGTGGTTATAAATGTCGAAGATGGAATTTCAGGTAGATTGGAATTTGTTGCTCATCCTTTATGAATCGGTGCTCATTCAGCTCTGCTACTTGATTTTTCACGACTTAGATTCGCCACCTGATGAGCACAAAACGAACGGAACAACCGCACAGATATGATCGTTTGCCCTGTGTTTTTCGAGTCAAAATGCTTCTCGGCCGAAAGGTTATGTGGTTGACCGTTCATTGTCTGGCGATGAAGTTGAATTGCCTCGTTTAGCTTTTTCGCGAACAGGCCATATCATTAGTGTTAAATTTCTGGTTAAATTCCTTGTCCAATTTCTTCTTGAGTATCAATGGTTAGTTAGGATAACTCACCCGTTGAAGAGAGCGAAAAGTACATGTATTCTATATCCAAGCGTTCAACCTCTCGTGCGGTCGTCTTTTGCCCATGAACGTCTAGACGATGGAATTCCTGCAGAGCCAACCACTTGACAGTTGGTTCAACGAATCGGATATAATGCAGTTTGTCTATCCGGAAGTCCCAGAATCACTGAAATTAGAAGCCATGCTCAATTTACGTCACAGTCTATTCTGGATTGCTTCTCGAAGGGGACAAAAAGATCAACCGTTTAGCCTGTGCGCGATCGCTTCTGTTGGACACACCCGTCGTGAGGTAACAGCTGAGTGCTATTCAAACTTGCTTGCATCTGCCGAAAGGCGTATCTTGGCTTCACAGTCTCAACGTGTAGCAAGTGACTGGCATGATATCTTGTGTGCGGAATGGGACTGGAAACGGTCATCGACATGATATTGACTATTCTCGTTATCTTTAACAGGAACGGTTTGTGCAATAATTTTGGGAGTTGACTATCGGAGCTTTTGTCTTCGGTAAATTTGTGAAAATCTTCTTCTGTTTTCTGATTTTGAAGCAGTTTCTCTGATTTTGAAGAAGTCATGAAATCAACGTAAACAAAATGTGCATATCGTGCCTTCTCTTGAGCTTGCTCACAAACTTTTGCGGGATTTTTGAATCAGGTTCACATAACTTATCAGGAATCGCCGTAGAACTGTTTACGTACCTCACGGTCGTGCGATATCTTTGCCTTCAAACCGTGACTATGGCTCTGGCCAAAACCGCACATAAGCCATCCAACCATGGTGTGCACGTGAAATGGGTTCTCATGCCCACACTTTAACGAAGACATTTTTTTGTCCTTGTCAGAAAACGTATACTTTCAAGTTACGGTCCGTGTGAATATCAAAGTAAATCAGCTATACACCAGTCTAGAACCTTATCTAGCTCCGCTGTTGAAGTGGTTCATTTGGCTTTGAGTGCATCAATGGAGTACATTCAGTGGGGAAATAATCACTAAAAGATAACTGCCAGCTGAAGAGCCTGGAAGAACAACTTTTGGCATGATAGAAACATTGCGCGACAGGCATTTGGAAAAAACCCGTCCTTGAGCATCTTGGCAAGCAACACTGGAGAGACCCATTTGGGTTTGAAAATGTACTCAGTTGAATCAAATTTCCGCGCATAATATGGTTGAAGGGCGCAAAATGTTGGTAGAACCCTTCCCCGGATGTTCAAAACAGATAGAAAGTCAATAGATACAATGACTCTCCTCACCGATAAATTGATAACAGCTATAAGGAATACAGCGCATGTGTTGAATGGTGTGCAATTTTATGTTAGGTTACATGTGACATGCAAGTGACAATCACCCGGACTTTGCATTCTAGTCAAGACTGTTGGCAAGACCGATGTAGAGCACTCGGATCATCAATAACTGACCGACAGATCAAAACACCTGGAATTTCTCTACGGATGAGAGGAATTAACTTGATTATTACTGATGAACAAATGTGCCACTGGCATAACTGACGAAGAATTTATGAGCTCGTGGTGATGGTTCTGTAATGAATTAGGGCACAGCTTTCGCTAATGGGAAGTTCATTTAGTGATAATGGAAATACACGGTGACACACACTACCCAGTTTACCAAAAATTTGCTTATTGCCTCCCAACCTTAGGATCACGGTTTGATACGCTCGTGATGGTATTTAAATCAAACCGGCAACTTCTGGTGATTTACGTGGACGGCGGTGTATTTCGTCAGTTGCCTGAGCACACGTCTACCATACTTCATAAAGCCCGAGGTTGAAATTATGTATAAGTTGATTTAAAGCATGACGGAAAAATGCGATTCAGTCAGAGTGAATTACGGTCGTTGCAAGTGTCAGTCGAGTTTTTGCTTTATTCACCTGTTTGTCAGCACTTCTCAGCCATGTCATTCGATTGAACTAGGTTCACTTTGAAATCCGAGTATGTTCGATGTAGTAATAGGATTGGTCATGAGTATGCTAAGTGTCACTGCCTGACGTATAGGGATGTCCGCGAATTTCAGAAAAAATATAGAGTGCTTCCAGCTACATGTCTTGCACCATATCTAATCGGGGCGATCAATGCCTACTGAACCATTGTGGTAGTGAGTTTAGCCAGGCTCACTACCCAATAATATTCAGAGGAACCAATAAGACGGCCTACTCGCCTAAGAGTTTCCTACCATCCTAGGGTCTTGAGGAGAATCGACCCTGCACTAACGAGCCAAGATAATTCTTGGATTTAAAATTTCAACCGCGTTTATCCTTTCGTAAATCGTCCTTGGATGGCGGACTTCCAGAACCCGGAGGCCTTCTTGCTTTAGTTTAATTTCATTGGAAGACACTACAGCGGTGAACTGGTGAATTTTAATGCAACAGCAAGTTTGGAAAATTTTGCGGCGTAAAACTCGCAAAACGGCTTTGTAAAACTAACGAACATCTTTCTAGGCTGGTGAACGAGATACGTATGAACTGATGCAGCGCAGTCGAAACATAGAACACCTTTGCGCAGCGATCAGTACTGAACTTAGTAGTCGCTACGGCGTTGATTCCTGAGCGTCCATGGTCCCGTTGATCCTACGCCATTTTCGCTGGTGTCTCACGCTGTAACGATTTTCATCCTAGCTGAGCCGATTAGGCGATGCGTTTTGTTATTGACGCTGCCAGGCTTCCCAAGACCTAAGAGTTACGAACACTGAATACCGACTTCTCTGTCCCGACTTTTGTCGGCTACACGGGAAGAAATGTTAAGTATGGGAAAGACAACTGACATCTGGCGGCAAACACCATGAGTAACACATCACTGGTCTATATTAGTACTTTATAATAACATCAAAAATACGACTGCGGCTGCAAGTTCCCAATGAACCCGGTGGACGTTCCGTCTCTGCTGTTTTTGGTTCCCGTTAGAAACCAAGAAACTTCAACGCAAGAAAAAGTGTGCCATTTGCGTTATTCAATGAACGCAGTGTCTGATTTTATGCACCGTGACCTCAAGCTGCTCAAAGATTCCCATACGGTTTACATCGGGACCATGGCAAATCGAGATCAGTTTAGTTGTGACAAATGCAATGAAATTTATGTGCTTGGCGAAGTTCGCCCATTCTTACATTACTTAAGAACTACCGAGAGACTCGATTCTCGTGTTATATGATTCAACTGAACGCGTTGCACAATGGGCACCTAATGTTCCATTTCTCACGACATTTGAGCTTTCGCAATATATTTTCCTGGTGGAACACGCTACCGACTAGATTCTTAGCGGTTTCTAAGTAGAACACAGTTAGTTGCAAATCGGGGACTGCACCTACCCGAAGGGCCCAACAAGAGATAAACGTGTTTTGGGATTTCGGAGAGTTTTGAGCCAACCCATGAGTAGTATGATAAGTGAAGAGAATTTGAATGGCCTGTCTGTAGTTTAGGTACCCTGTATGCACAGCGTGCTTCAATAGTAATATTCTGATTAGTTACGAGCCGGTGGTTATGGGCTCGTAAGCTTACGTCAAGTAGTCAGCTAAACTACTGTGAAACCACGAGTGATTTTAACGAAGTATTATTTCAGGTTAATTTCTCCGGATTCGTAAGGCAATCTGGGTTAGGCTCGTGATTGTTGAAATGTTAATTTGTTGGAAATACCGCCAACCAACTTGGGTTTTACTGTTGGTCAAGGAGTTTACAATCGTTATAACAACGGATTACCGGCTGTTGTACTATGTTTCTGGATGCAGTTTGGCTGCAGTATAAATTTTCGGTACAATTTGAGAGAAAATCGGATCAGGCGTCGAAGCGCTATTTTCGTGTTTTTTGTTAAGTGTAAGCCTGCGTCTGGTTGGTACACAGAGAAGGCGATCGATTGAAGCTATATTGTACCTGGCTCAGCATGTTTCAAAAGGCTTCGATTAAAAGTCACGATTTTGGCACAAAAAGGCCACAGAAGACCTCCAGTTTTGGCCGACTAAAACAGGCGATTTGGGTTGCGGTCTGCGTACAACCGTGCCAGCCGTCTTTATGGGCAGACAGGTGCGTGTGTTTGTGTGCATGTTCATTTGGCCACCTATTCAGACTAGCTATTTTCGTAGCGCTAACCTTAATTGTTGTCACTGGACCACTCCCATGATCAAACTTGTTCGTGTGCAAGCAGATATTTGGTATGTTTTGTGCATGAAAGGGGAGACAGCTTCTTCTCTCGTACTGAGTGGTGGTGGACAAGATGAAACCACCTCACCCACCGTAGTACAGTTACCTGCTTGATCAGCAATAAATGCAGTAATTGTTCAAGTAGTCTTGAGAAGGCCTCCGAATGGAATCATGATGACTTACTCAAAGTTGCACAGAACAGTACGACGCGACGTCACCAAAGTAACTCCGTCGATAATGTGATTTGTCTAATTCCAGGTTTATTCTAGCTGATAACCTCAGGTGGTCACCTCACGTTCAGATTGTTTTAGCTAACTCCTTCGACGGACATCCATGTCCGTCCTCCCAACTCTTACCCCCAGATTCGCCATTGCATGTGCTGTTCTATCATGTTCCCTGACATTTTACAAAATGGTTGCTGTAACTGAAGTAACTGTGAATAGTAGTAGTGGTCTCAGTCGAAATGTTTTGCTTCGTTGAGGAACACATCAGTCCTCTGGGTCTGACAGACACTGTGACATTTATGGGCGTCCACTTTACTTTCAAGGGGAAAGGAGTCTGCAACCACCGACAGCAGCTGCTCAAACTGCTGTGACGTGTACCCCGTTGAAGCCGCATCAAAGAATGGAGATCACAAGGAACTACCTGATACCGAGGCTGACATATTCGCTTCTGCTCGACCAAGTCCACCGAATCACGCTCGAAAGTTTGGACAATTACATCAGGGAGTCTATTTGTGGCTACATCAGCTACATCCACTGGCAAAAAACAATGAGAACTTGGTATCTCAGGTCTGAGTTCAGCAATCCCGATGCAGCGGACAGCTGCATGGAAAAGCTTCTGTCTACCCAGCGCTAACAATGTGGTCAATGATTCCGTATTTGGCAAGACTGCTCGGGATCTCAACCTTCCAATCCAAGTTCAGGGTACCTGCGTAAACACTAAGGAAGAGCTGGTGGCTGCTTGGTACGATAATCTGCACAATAGCGTTGACGGTCGCGGTTTACGAGAGTTGGTCGCTTCGCCTATCGCGAATCGATGGCTGGTGTTTCCAGAACGTGTGTTTCCTCGGATATTTATCCGCGGTTTACAGCTTGGTGCAACCTACGTAGGGTGAGATCTAGAAGCGTTCAGCGTGGTTGTGGTGGACAGATGATCTTCTTTCGTATAAACTGTGGTAAACCGGAGTGTTTGGTGCATATTCTGCGGCCCTGCTGGATTGCGTATGCTTCTAGATGTGCTCATCATGATCGGGCTGTAATTGAACACGCGAAGCTTCTTCGTCGCCTGTGATACACCGTTTTCGAGGCGTTGAGGGCACCCACGTCGACGTTCTTCATCAAGCCTGACCTAATCGCTGTTCGGGAGCACCGGGCAACTGTGATAGACGTAAGCATCGTCTCGGATGGGCGTGGAGTGACTGTGTGGAGTGAGATGATGCAGAAATATGGTGCTGATTATTCTTTGCTTGCCATCATCTCAGCCCTACTTGTAATCGATTGTGACGCTGAATTTTCGGTCCACTAGCTGCTGTTAGGTGCATATCGAGGGATTCACGTTCGTCAGTCCGCCAAGGCTGCTATTGGACTAGGACTTCCCAAGGTCACCATCAGTGACTTGACTTGCCATTTTGGGCTCTCTGCGTACTTACGATACTTTCATTCGTGTTACATGGCGTCGCCTTCAATCTTGCCATTGACGTCCACACCTGCCCCAGTATGACGGACACTTTGTGCCTGATGTGTGAGTCCTGACTGTGCTGGCGCTTACTGCACATTGAATAGCATTCAGCATTATTTTTTCTTTCTTCAACTGCTGGTCTTTGCACATGCGTTTTCATACCAAACATTCTTACACAAATTGGGGGTCATCTAGTCCGACTGGAACTGCTGGCTGTACACCTTCGAACGCGACGCTTCCCTCGTTTTATCTAATATTCTCCTGTACAACCTTCCACGTCCATCGCTTGAATTCACTTTTTACGTCTGTGACCATGCTTCTCAAAAATAAACGATAATGGGTTAATCTGAGTTCCCTGAGAAGAGTCTTGAGACAATGTAGTAGTAGCTTCAGATAACGTAAAAATTGGAAATGCTATTCGCAGTACGTAAACCTACGTAAACCACAATCAGTTGATGGAAGCTGAGAAAGAGGCAGCAACAATGGAATGCATAGATTTTAGCTGTTCGTTTCAAGAGGTAGACGTGACACCAAAGACTAGTTGTTGCCTGGGCACCCACAACTTTTAAATAAAGAGAGCCACTCAGAATAACTTGGGAAAATTTACCCATTCAATGAGCCTCGTCTATTGAATTACGCTGTAGACGACACGTTTATGGTTATGCGGAAAATCATTTCCAGCGAACTTGAGCAGTTTATACTCACGAAGGTTTTGCATGAAATGAATTACTTATAATAACTAGAAGCCATAAAAATAACCCAGGTCACCTAATTTTATTTTACGCTAGTTTGACTTTGCGCACGCAGTCCAAATGAAACCTCTACCCGGACGGACTAGTGCGCACGCAGTTAGGTGAACCCGTACGTGACTTTATATCTTGTTAAGCCTGGGTCATTGCTTGATGCGCTCTTATCACGCATCTTCGTTCTGAATTACTTCATTCGGGCCGCATTTCTACCACTCTATCAGTTATGCTTTTGTTGTTTATATTTGATACGAGTTTCTGTGCTGAAAATTCACTCATTGAGGTGCCTGACTTTGTTCTCGACGGGGCATGACTTCAGGAAATATGGAGGGTTGCCGACCTAATTTTCGCAATCCGTAGTCCAGATTGTAGCGCCAGTTACTCAGCATTCACGAGGAGCTAGGCAAGTACACACGAGTGGGAAATGAAAAAAAGTCTATTGCTCAACTCATAATTATTCAAGGACTAGTATGAGCCAGGAGCGTCTTGTTCGTTTTATTTCTTTATGAGAAACGGTTTCTTTTTTGCCACTTATCTAATGTGTGTATCAATAATCCTATGCAATGAAATAAATGTTATCGACAAATGCACTCATTTGCAAATCAATTTGGTTTTCACGGGAGACTCAAGTGAGTCTCTCGTTTTTTTATGATGTTCTTCAACTGAATGTGCTGCACACAGGCCGCCTCATGTTTCAGTTGGTACGATATTCGAGATATCGCAGTATATTTTCATGAAGGAAACTACTCACAAGGTTGCTGAAAAGTCTTCGACAAATTAATTTGCAAATGAGTGTATTTATCGAAATCAGTCCAATTTGGGTTCAAGTAGAACATAAGGTTGACGGAAACTCGGGGACTGCGCCTACCTGATGAGCCCCAAGAAGGGCGAAACCGGTCGTGGGCTGTCGAAGAGTTTTCAGCAACCTTGTGAGTAGTTTCCTTCATGGAAATAAATGTTAGTTTAGTTTTCAATATATCCGTGAAGAACAGTGCTGCTGTTATACGTTTCAAAACTTAGCCTCCACAACTATCAAGCGTACACAAGCAGAGTAACTGTGGCCGGTACTCTTAGTTTTTGACGTATTCTACTTACCCGTCGTTCAGATTATAGCCTTGCTATTGTGCGTGGGAGCAGGATGCCAGGAACGTAAGCTTGGATTAGAAAAACGTAAATAGATCCTGGATAACTTGGTCTCACTAACATAACTATGGTGATTTGAAGATCGCTGGAGCTTATAAGAGAATTTTTCGTAACGTATGATTCATCCTTTCGGGAATGCGTGAAGAGTATTCCCGGTCACAAAGAGTCCGTTCCAGACGAATTCATTGTACATCATTCATTGTACTCATCCCAAAATGTCATTCCTTGTTTTTTCGCTTCATGTTTTAGAAGACTGCATGTGTGGTTGCGCACACGTTTCTTTATTTGAATAAAGCTACGGGCATGATGTCATAAACTTAACATTTAATGGTCTGCTTGCAGTCAACGTTTTCGACAGAACGGATAGAGAGGGGCCCCGCCTTACCCTGGTATTGAGGAATGGCTTGGTGAATCACGACACTGTAGCAACCTTTCCCATTCATGCGTACCTAAAAGTCCGCAAAATCTGAGGAAACGCTCACGACAACTTACCAGCCCCCTGAAGTTTTTGCCCATAACCACTTGCATTTCTACTTGTAATAGCTTCAGTTTCGAACTTTTGGACAATCCATGTTTTCCGCCATGGCTTTGAATCTGCCAATTTTGGAGAATAAAATGTACTAGTTAATAGATTACCAACTTACCATAGAGGAAAACATATTCTGTTGATCCTCAGTCGGACACTTGGCACGTGAATAGCCTCCGGCCGGAGCGCCATGAACATGAGTGTTGTGCAGAGAAATACAGGCAAGTATGACCAGGAGGAAGATCCACATGGTGACTTTAATCCCTGAAATATTTTGGAAATTTGGAAATTAGTTTGAAGCACATCAAGCAGTGAAAGGGTAGTAGCAATGGACAGCTTGTATTTGTGACGAAAGAATGCTTCATTTCAGAGGCACTGCCTGTCAATTTATGAATTAACCGACAATGTTCCATTTCTCAGCTTATATGCATGAGGGTCATCATCGGGTAGTTCGTACTATCAACTGGCTATGGAATGGGTCAGGTGGACGGAGCTGACAAATAGTATCGAGCATTTTACTCGCAAGTGCACAGCTTGTTCAAATTTCAATATTTTCTGGTGATTGGTACGCCACTTCATCTCGCGGTCTGTCCCATAGAATCACTAGCGATACTAGCGACTGATGTTATTGGTACCTGGTTGTGTTTCACGACAGAATAAACGCTGCATGGTCGCAACCTCCTGTGCATCAGAGGGCCCGGAGCACTACACTACCAGGCCATAAGTGTGCTGGAGCACTTCTTCTCACGATTCGCTATTCCACAGTTAGGCCTCTGTGATTTCTGATGTTTCCTCATTCTCTAACGGGATGCAACGAATACTTTATGGTATATACCAACAGTCAATGCTGTTAGGATCAAATGGTTCATTGAAATAAGAGATTGTGGCACTACACGTTCTCTAGGGAGACACTGTACTGAGAGCCATGTGTACCGGCAGAACTACTCAGCGTGGAGCTACAAGTAGAACTCATGCAGAAATAACGCTTGGTTGCCGTTTTCGAACCAAGATGACTACCGCGCACGCAACCCAGAAAATGATGTTCAAAGGCAATTCGCACTCCGATATTCGTATCAAGCAACGGTTGTCGAGCGAACCCGGACAAACTCATCAATAAAAAGTAACTTCTCAATTAAGAGCTTTTTGTCTGGTCCAAACCAGATAACATGATTGCGTAGTACAGGAACCCATGAACTGCAGAAAGAGATGTAGGTTAGTGTTAGAAATGTTCGAAGCAATACGATATATCACGCAGCCAAACGGGAAATCAGTGGCAACACATGTACACTATCTACAAGCAAGCTACCATCACTAGCCCTCTCCGCCTTCATGTTATGCAGTCTGCCATTGGAGACCCTTACGAGGTTTTTCCAGGAGGGGTCCCGCCGCCCTTCCAATAGGCAAACCATATGAACTGTTTAATTCCCGCTACTATGTACACGCTTGTTCTCTGTCCAGTCGCACAAATGCGCACGCCACTAACGCACGGTAGGTGAATTTAAGCTTTTACACACTCTCTCGCTTGGATCGCTTGACAATAGCATCCTGTGCTCTGCCTAAGAGTATTTATTGGCTTTTTTTGGATACCCAGGATGGACAACTTGAATTATCAATTGTCTAGGGTTACTCCGATTGCTTCCCATGTCCTCATTTTGGTTGCCTCCACCTTGCTCGCACACAGCAATATCATTTAGTTGTCTTGAAGATAGAGCAAGCCATCTTTGGTTGAGTGAACGTCAAAAACACAATCGCGTAGTGCTTCACTGCACTCTGGAAAAAAAGCGTATACATGCTCCTATATGGGACTCATGCAGTGGTCCATAAAACTCCAAATTACTCAACTGCATTTTGTTCTGTTAGTGAAGTGAGTCGATTCCAAAAAAGCCGAGAAGCACCGCATAGTTGTTTCCTTCGTTTTTGGAATAGGCTGCAGCGCATTTCTCACGAACCGCCGGAGAGATTTGGAATTGAAAACTCTTCAGTCATTAGTTGAGATTAGACACTTTGGCCATGGGAGGCTGGTCAGCATTGGGATTAACTCGCGATTAGACGGGATATTGCACCATAAATTCTTCAGTCATGATAATCACATCACATCGTCACGGGTTGACTGGCTGTTCTCAGCTGGAGGGTTCGCTTGAGTGGTGAATTATTCTTCCCTCCGAATTACCTGGAAATTGTTGATAATATGATCTTTGAAAATTTTCAGTTGAGCTTTTGTGCTGTAAGTGGTGTCAACGTGTAACGAAAGGTCGAGAATCACTGTACATCGGTTTCATCCTTATTGGGAGTCATCGGTAGTATGCATCTCAGAAATCTCATGGGAGAATGGAACGCACAATCTCCCAGCTAACAGTTGAAAACTAAGCCATCCATTGCTGAGCGGCTGGTCAATAATGTGACTAACCGGTTTTTACATAGAGTGACGAAAACGATCTTACAGGAAGAGAACAGCCCTGTTCTCAAACTGCAAAGAATATGCGATGGAAGCAAAGTTAGGCTTGATCATAATCCGTCGAAAGAAATAGTCAAGACACACCAAAACAAAATGATTCGTACCTTCGAAAGTTAATCTAGTCGTTCTCTGGGGACTACGTTTTGATGAGGTTTTTTTCCAATGAAGTATGCGGTTACCTTTTGGCCAGCTATGACCGGCTTGTGACCTGTGCAAAGAAAGGTCGGCTTCGTGAGAGTCAAATACTCCGTTTCTGTACGAATACCTCCCTTTATGCAAGCAAATACCGTATTTTAAGGAGCTGAAAGCCCACCAATTCTCTGTGCTTAGCTAGTGTCATCGGAGTCATGGACTCACGGACTTCTGGGAGGCTGACCGCTCTGGGCGCCCCATCTAACTTCCATTCTTTTTAAATCAGGCGACACCGCACCCCAAAAAATATGCTTTTTGTCGGTTCTACGAATAATCGGAAGAGAAAACACTTCTCAGACACTAGTCCCGTTCACGTGTCCACATTGTAGTCATATTTCCAGCGCTGGTAAAATTTATATGCATAAATGCTCGGTAAGATTATTTTTCGTGTTTAATGGTGCCGCGTGCCACAAAATGATCTGATTTGAGCTTACACACCCTGTTTATATTTGGAAAACACAAAAGGGAATGGTTATAAGTGAAACGGAAACCTATGACATTCTTGCCACAATGGAAGGGCTCTTATGGAAACTGTCATAAAAACGAGAGTTGTTGACTTTGGGGTTAGCAGGATTTTCGAAAGCAGCTGAACGTCAGATTTTTTTAAAAAATAAGGAAAAATGTGACCAATGGCAATTTCGATAGTCTGTAGCTATCAGTATAGCTGTTTTCGGTGTGTGAAAAGTGACTTCTAACGGAATTAGTGGTGAGTTAAGAAGATGAGGTGGGATCTTTTAACAGTGTTTGCATTCAACCGTTATGGATGCATAGTAGGAAAATTTTATTTGGGAAAAAGACTTCAACAACCGGCATAAACAGTTAATATAAGACTACCAATCTGAGCGTAGACGCGAGTTACTGGCATGTAATTTTTGTGCGCGTATGATGAGGTGTTGGGTATTAGCAATTAAATCTTCATGACTCACTGCCTGTTCTAAAATGCTTAACAAGTTCCAAGACGGTCATGTGCCGATTATAGGGCCCGTTGCAATAATCTTTGATAAAGACATGAGTCTGTGTAACATACCGTTCAACTTTTTATGACTTTAACTGCACTCGTTCATAAATTGCTGGGTTACCTGGTAAATTTAAACGGCGGAGCGATCACCGTGGTTGTCCATCCCTAATTAGGTCTTTGTGAGTCTGGCCTGATATGCTACCTGGAGCTTGTAAACTAAAACCTCATTTTTCCTTTCGATGCCATCATCTATCAGTATTAAGAGTTTAGAGTATTCCTCCACCATGCCAGCCCTTATTGGAACGTCTTCCCCGATTGACCGCTGATCTGTGTTGCGTTTGTTGTTAATTATGCGACGGATCGTAAGTGCCAGGAGATGTTTAGTAATTTGGGCAGACGATTATAGCCTTCCCTCAGCCTTCAGTCGTCGTACCATCTGAGAAGGCTACACACATTATTGGATCTCATGTGGTCCCGTATTTACGTCACCATTAATCCGTTGCAACAAATAAAGTTTGTTGATTATCTGGGAAATGCATTGTGAATACGTGAATGATTTTTGCTATGGACTTTATCATGCGGTTTATATTGCTTTATAAGTCAGCACATGACCACGTGAACTGAATTCCTTGATTGGAGCATGAGTAGTGCTTTATTCTATCTAGAGGCGAGTTAGTCACATT
Source organism: Opisthorchis felineus (assembly GCA_004794785.1). NCBI lineage: Eukaryota > Metazoa > Platyhelminthes > Trematoda > Opisthorchiida > Opisthorchiidae > Opisthorchis > Opisthorchis felineus. The sequence continues at coordinate 51,337 of SJOL01003498.1, read as the reverse complement.
GCTGATCAGCCGCTCGTCGCCGAATGGCTCCGCCAAGAGGTTGCGAGTTTGAATCTCTCTAGAAGTGCGCACTGCTGATGGTTTTCAACAAGTATGGAGCTGTATGCACTTTGTTTGTCGGCCTTCCAGCATAGAGCGGTTTTAACCACAAGACGAAATCCCTATTGGAATATCGAAATCTCCTCATGCTGTCAACCAACTAACCTTCATTCGCGCAATTAGGCTAACTCAGACCGTCATCTGGGGGTGTCATTACAGTATTTTTGGTGGCAACCCAAGCGAGCATTTCCTGAAGTGATTTACCTATCCAGATTCACACAATCCAATTTCAAGACAGAAATGATTACTACTCACCGAATTGAAAAATTGTCCCACTTCAAATGGCTACCAAGTGAATCAGCACTTAAATACCGTGGTTTAGTTCCCCCATGGAATAAATTTGCCGGTTCTAAATGACCAATCAGTTTTGTCGGTCAAGAGTACCGGAAGACAAACACAACGGTCTTGTAAGGAAATGACCAACCAAAACTCCGGGGCTATCAGGCGACGCGAACTATTGACTTTTTTTTCAATCTACATTCAGAAAGCCGCTGTCTATTTTATTACTCAGCTTGGAATATTATTTTGAAAAACGATTTAAATAAAACCAGCTTCCTGTAGTCCAAAAACAAAAATGTAGAACATTGCGTTTTTTGACAACTTCAGCCTATCTGAAAGCACTTTACCAAACCAATAAACGTGGTTAAATATTAGGCTTCAAAATGTTAGGCAAAGCTGATCAAATCATGTTGAATAGTTTGCCCCAGGGGACACCAAACTAAAGATCTGTTCGCTGACGTTTTATATCAGAGTTCAGACCATCTCTTCTTCTGTTGCCAAAATGACCCTTCAATTAAAACGTCATGCCAAAACCTGTACCTCCGGAAATAATTATTTCAGGAAGGGTCATAGTCGTGATCCACTAAAATTCAGTGTCGGAAACGTATACATCAGCTGCAATGCCTTCAACGTCCTATTGCAACATGGTGTGAACAAACGTCATTCACCGTGAAAATTTGATTAGGAAACAAGTTTGAGTAGTGACCATTTAAAGGCAGCTTGTGCCTAGAATCAATAGGATGGTTCCGAAATTTGATCAGAGCCTAACAAATTGGGTTCGGTTTGTGTTGACTGATCAAGCATTCCGTCAACCCAATGATATTTCCCCCCAAATAGGTGTACTTTTGGAACAAACCATTAATAGTTATGCGTATATGTCGATAATATTTGGGCGCGATATCAGGGTTTCCGTTTATCCGGTACACAGCATACTTGTTTTCAGGCACCCACAGATTATGGAAAAGGTTTCTATTGAAAATAGGATTGCATCATGGCGAACTACATTCATTCACAAACTAAGCCAGCGTTAACGGAAGACTCAGCTGAATCCTAGCTTAACCGTTCGTTTATTACAGTCTTCAACAGAATGTGCTGCTTAAGGGCCGCAGCATGTTTCAATTTCTTAGTCACGCAGTGCATTCTATTGAGTTGTATGCTGCACCAAATATCATCCCAACTTTAAACTGATGCTCGACATCTGAACCGGCCCTCACTGAATCTCCAAGGTCCATATGTCAGTAGTGGCTCCAGATGGCTCATTAGCTTAGGCGGGAGCGTTTTTACCGAAAGATTCGAATTCCATGTCGGCACATTGACAGATCCTGTCTAGGCTTGGGCGACATGGCTGTATCTCAGCCCCCGTGCTTCCTTTCGGGTGGTATAGCAGTTAAGCACCAGGAGGGTCTTACATATGAGTGTTTACCGTATTATTGCGCCATGGGTGGAGAGATTGTCAACGGCTAACGGAAAGCCAGGGTTTGCGATAAACGTAAGTTAAGTAATTGTCCCTGGCAAAGCCGGACTAAAGGAATAATCTCTCAGATGTGTTTACTTAAATGTTTGAATAACTGAAACATTGACAGATGCCTTGATTTTCAGAAGCAGATACATATGACATACAGCAGAGGGGGACGGAGTGATCTGACTAATTTAGTATCAAATATATAACAGTGTTTCGCCAGAATTGAGATCATGCATGCGTTTCTCTGATGCTATGCAACTGTTACGGGTATGTTGTGAGTGCATTCTTGTCCTACTGTAACATCTCACCGAGAAGTTGTGAAGAAATGACACATATGTGTCACTGGAACATTTCAGCCATACCGGCTCTTTGACACTGCTTTCGGCAATGCTGTCCGTTCTGCGCAAACCAATGTTTGAATTTGTGGCGGTCACTTCCTTGTTCCTTCAAACAACTTCGCCTAATTTGTCTAGTACATCCGTGCTCACCATATCAAGCGACTCCTTTGTACCGTGAACACTCAACTCACGTGACAAAACCCCGTCCCGCTTGCAACCTAGACCGACAACAAGTCAGTTCCCGTCTTGTACGCGTCGGAACAATTCTGGGTATTATACACACGTCAACCTTTCCTATATATTGGAAGACAAGACACAGGCATCACACATACTCGCGCGCGCAGGGGGCAGGGAGCCAACCAAACTCTTCAAGTCCGCGGACAATTACGGAACACGTGTAGCAGCTATACCGCGGAGAAAACACGTTCCCGCCGTCTGATTTATGCCATGTCCAGTGATTTTAAACAAGCTAGCCTAATGGTCATTTTAAACAGTTAAATCTGTTAGATTTACACCAGACAACTCGATTTCCACAAGGGCCTGCCGACAAAACTTCCCGCCTTTTTGCAAATAAAATAACTTGGTACCCAATTATCGTTGAGGACGCGACAGTAAACATACAATTTTCTTTGAGGACTGCTACATCTGAGGGGGCAAATTTACCATAATCGCAAGTTCACACCTATTTTCCACTGTTTTGGTTAAAAAAAAAGTCACTGAGTCAACCAATCTAGAAGAACGAAATCAGACCACAAAGTAAGAAGGAAATGGCGCAACCAGAACGGTCGAATTGAAGGCGCCAAACGAACAAGCCGTGTACAAGGAAATGAGATCACAAAGCAACTCAGATTTCCAGCTGACCACACAAATTGCGCGGATGCTACTCCGGGACCTGCCAATAACTTTAGAGCTAATAGATACTGTTTAGAAACTATATAAGCACCCACCCGACCCCGCAATAATGAAGTCACCTCGATCGGTTTGCAATTCATTTGCCAAGCTCGGCGAATGCAGCCAAGCAGCCAGTTACAATATGTAGCTGCATTTTATGGAGCACCATTGTTTCTAACCGCCCGTATTATGCATATCTGAGCCAAGTTAAATTGCCAACCACGCGTGTTCGCAATTTGGGACGTGCCTGTTGGGCAAACTGAAACGACTGAGTCACCACAACAAAGGGCTTTTTTGCCCTGTTTCAGGAAGTCGCCTATTGCGGTTGTTGAGTTCAGTAATGTGCCTTAGCTCTCACGATCCGTAGCATTAGAGCTTAATTAACGCAAACGAATGGTGTACTCCTTCCACAACGGACAGCCTGTTGATGAACATCCTACCAACGAAAACATTTATGCCGACGCCATAATTAAAAGCCAACATGGTGTCAAAAGCTAAAAAAACCAGGCTCAGCAGATAATCAAAAGACGCGTGATTCCTGTCTCCTTAGGAGGTGGTTGAATTCTTATTTTACTGGTTAGTTCCGTAGTTCCGTAGTTCCGAGGAGTCACTAAAATACCCGTTATTTCGCCTGTTGACGGAGCCATCGACTATATTCATTTGCAGTCGTGGGTAGGCTTCTGGACGACGCCTCTATGAGGGCTACTTGTATGCATAAAAATGCTTTTAAAGATGATGAGGTAGAGCAATACGAGCTGTCGAAGGCTGCTGATGGACAACTTTTGAATGAAGCAGTGAAGTGAGGCGGATAATAAACCTACGCGTGCCTTCGTGGCTCAAAGAAGACAGAGTTGGTAGTTTGTTCTCACAGCTGCGGTGTTTTGGGACCTGATTCATCCAACTATTGGTGTTCGCATTATGAACGGGTGTTAGTTCTTGGGATCGAATGAAAAATCACTTTTACAAAGCTGATGAATGATGCGATGAATGGGGGTTAATTCTTTTGGGGTATACGTGACCTGTTTAGAGGTGGAGCCATTTTGTAGGTTGTAATAATTAATTGTCGAGGGAAAATTTTCATCTGGAGAAACGCAGAAGGATAAGACAGGGAGTGAAACGGACCAATACTGGCCAGCATCGGGCTGTTTTTTGTATTGTACTGAGCACTTTTCCATTTGAAACGAAAAGAATAAGCTTACACTGGTGGTGTAAATGTAAACTCAAATTGACAACCTCTCAGTGAGGAGAGGAGATTTGCTGGTAGGTTGTCGACGAAATGAATGACTAAAAAGGACACTTAAACGATTCAATAGCACTGATAATGTTAGCGAGTCTACGTGGGAACGATAAGTGAACTACTGGAACTACGTTCTGGGCGCAGTACTAACCAGGCGAAAAACTAACTTTATTCAAACAAGAGAAGATTAAGTAGACAAAGATACATGGATTTCTGCCCTCCAAAAGAAACCTCCTTCCTCTTTTTGTTCCAGAAGCCAAAAAACATACATTCCGATGACGCTCTGGAAAACTGACTTGATTTTATTAGAAGCAGTCTAAGAGAAGACGACCACACTGATCGGTTTATCTCACACACTACGCAGAACACGACTCGAACAAAAGAAACGGAGAAAACAAACCCAAGTAAATGTTCCCTTAAAGAGTGATGCGATAATCGACAAGTTAACAAGAAGTTATTCGGCGCCAGTAAGATCCATGTATAACGCATCTAGAATTCGAGGCCACATTCGTTGTCTATTACAATAAGAACCAGTTACCAGTATTGAAATCTATGGTGGAGTTTTATGGAATAAGGGGGGATCTTGGTGCTACTAACGTAAGTAATTGGGCCCACCAAATGCCATAAGATTTGAGAGTCAGAAGTAAAAACCAAAGTTCAATTTAAAGCCACCAAGCTGACAATGAGAAAATAATTATTTTAAAAGAAAACAGTGACCAAAAATTAATGTTTTCGGGATCTCGTCATCAGGTCAGTACGTATCGGATGGTTAAAATAGGAGCAAAAACATGAAATACGCAGCGAAGATTGGTTAGTGAAATCCAAAACGTGGACACACGAACGATTGGTTGTCAGCGCCCCCACGTCGCGTCTAGTTCGTTGCTGTGAGACAGTCTAGAGGGTCGTTGAGTGACTTGGCCGGTTGATTCGTGTCACATGACCAAGGCGGACTCAGCGTTCGTACGAAACATTTTTGACAGCACAGTACCGGGTTTCGCAGACGTATAGTGACTGCGTCGGCTGTAGTCAAGCCACGCCGTCGGATAGATACTGGCAGTCTATTGGGTGCACGGTAAATGACATGAAATGACTCATTCGGAATGACTACGTGCCGGGTATCAATTAAGTGGGACGCAAATGAGCTTTTGGCCGAACTGTTGAGTCCATTGGTCTTCCGGTAAGAGAGGTGCTCACGTATTCTCTTAGGAAGTTGCCGTGTCGTGCGCCCAACATACTCCGCTGAACAACAGCAGGAGAAAGCATACACAACCATATTCTGGGTGAGGACTGGCATCTTGCCTTTGAGGTTTAAGTTGAGCAAAGCGTTGGTTCTAAACCAACACCAGAGAGTTCTAGCCGGAAACGTGCGTTGTAGGGATTGAAACAAGCGGCGATTGACTATGTCCGTCAACAGATCGCCTTTATACGGTAAACTCAAGTATACTGGCTTCTTTCCAACGGTCGTGATAGCCGGTTGGATAGGGCGATCGGATTTATTCTTGGTCACAAATCTCTCCGGGTAACTATTGGCTCGGAGCACGTTAGCAATGTGCTGCAGTTCAGAGTCCAGTGTATCAGCAGAGCAGATACACCTTGCTCGGTTCGTTAAAGTGTGAATCAGGGTTCATTTTCGCCTCAGTGGCACAAAACTAAGGAAGTTTGTGTACTGTCCCGTCTACGTGGGCTTTCTATAGACAGAACTCTGAATTGAGGAAAGTCTGACTAACATAACGTCCAGGAAGTGGAAAGCGCTGTCACTTTCAGTTTCAAAAGTGGACTGAATGGAGGAATGTGCTCGGTTGAAGTTGGTCAGGAGAGTATCCATTTAGGAACCGTTTGATACCAGCATAAATGTATCATCTACGTACCTTTGATAAAAGTACGTACATCTGATCTCCCCATTCAATCGACCGTGCTCCAGTTTGCCCATAAAAATGTCAATCAAAAGGAGACCAAGAGAACAGCCCATGATGACTCCATTGATTTGACGGCAAAATGTGGGATTAAATTGGAATTGTACGTTGAAAGTACAGCGAGGAAGTAGTTCCTTATAAAAGGTGGTGGAGATTGAGGGTGTCAAATCTGATGAGCCAGTGTAATCACAGATAAAATCTATATTCTCCAAGAGTGGGACGTTGGTAAAAAGGGAAGTTACGTCAAAAGAGCCCATAAATTTGGAACCAATATCAACATCTTTTATCAGCTTCACAAACTCAAAAGTGTCACAGGGACTACACTTGCGTAAGTGTCGGCGTACGGGTTCTAAAATCTTGACGAACCATTGGGCAGTTGCGTGATATGGGGAATTACACATATCCAAAATCGGCCTCAATGGTACATCTTTCTTATGAACCTTAAGCAGACCATAAAGTCGCGGGATTGTGGTACCGGCAGGTTTCAGGCGTTGGAATAAGACTTCAGAAATTAAACCTTCATTCCTCAGGCGCTTCAGACAGTTTGTTAGTTTCACCTCAATTGCTTGGGTCTGGTCTTTTGTCTTTTGCTCGTTGCTAGATTTTTAAGGGTCATTCAAGATCTGCATCATCTTTCTGAGGTAGTCATCCATGTTCATAAGTACTATTCCAGCTCCTTTATCAAGCTTTGTTAGCAGTATATCACTCCTCGTTCGGGAAGCTTTTAGTGCGTCTAGATGTTTCTTAGTGAGAAGACTGTTGTGAACCAACCTGGCGTGACTATATTGATAGTTGCAATTGACCAAATGGGATTTGAGGCGGTCTAATTTGGTCTTTGAGGTCGGAAACAAGTCGGAAGTTTGATCAAATAGGTTCTCAAATTGCACCTTGATTGCTAATTTGTCACCTCTACGGCGTGGGCAGCAGAATTTTGACCCTAGCGATAGGACCTCCAATAGCGTTTCATCGAGAACAAAGTTGGAACAGTTGTGTACGTACCTCTCAGGGTTTTCGGGGAATTTCGCTCGAGGCTTTTCCTCACTCAAGGTTTTGTTCAATTTGAATGTTTTCCTATCAGCCTGTTTCGTAGCAATTCTTCTATCGTAAGACGTAAAATCCTGACGTTCATCGGCTGAAAGATCGTGTTCAATGTGTAGTCTTTGCTAGGCCAGTCGTTGATACTCGCTTGCTTGTGAAGAGAGTGTACCAAGCTGACTGCATGTATGTCATTTCGGTGAGACGTCATCGGGTCGGATACGGTTTCTACGTATTTGCTCCCAATAGGTTTTTGGGTATTGACCAAGTTCGATGCATCCCTCGAGGAACTGGATACAAGTGGTAGTCTCTGCAAGCCTGGTGTTGAAGCAAAAATAAAGATTTAGCCCTCTAATCACCGGTGGATTTTTGCGTACCACTAATTGCTCAAATATCCCCATGGTTTGAACAAAAATATAATGGCGAACAATAATGTTTTCGGGATCTCGTCAACAGGTCAGTACATATCTGATGGATAAAATAGGAGCGAAAAATGAAATACGCAGCGAAGATTGGTTGGTGAAATGCAAAACGTGGACACACGAACGATTGGTTGTCTGCGCCCCCACGTCGCGTCTAGTTGGATGCTGTGAGACAGTCTAGAGGGTCGTTGAGTGACTTGGCCGGTTGATTCGTGTCACATGACCAAGGCGGACTCAGCGTTCGTACGAAACATTTTTGACAGCACAGTACCGGGTTTCGCAGACGTATAGTGACTGCGTCGGCTGTAGTCAAGCCACGCCGTCGGATAGATACTGGCAGTCTATTGGGTGCACGGTAAATGACATGAAATGACTCATTCGGAATGACTACGTGCCGGGTATCAATTAAGTGGGACGCAAATGAGCTTTTGGCCGAACTGTTGAGTCCATTGGTCTTCCGGTAAGAGAGGTGCTCACGTATTCTCTTAGGAAGTTGCCGTGTCGTGCGCCCAACATACTCCGCTGAACAACAGCAGGAGAAAGCATACACAACCATATTCTGGGTGAGGACTGGCATCTTGCCTTTGAGGTTTAAGTTGAGCAAAGCGTTGGTTCTAAACCAACACCAGAGAGTTCTAGCCGGAAAAGTGCGTTGTAGGGATTGAAACAAGCGGCAATTGACTATGTCCGTCAACAGATCGCCTTTATACGGTAAACTCAAGTATACTGGTTTCTTTCCAACTTCCTAAGTGAATACGGGAGCACCTCTCTTACCGGAAGACCAACGGACTCAACAGTTCGGCCAGAAGCTCATTTGCGTCCCACTTAATTGATACCCGGCACGTAGTCATTCCGAATGAGTCATTTCATGTCATTTACCGTGCACCCAATAGACTGCCAGTATCTATCCGACGGCGTGGCTTGACTACAGCCGACGCAGTCACTATACGTCTGCGAAACCCGGTACTGTGCTGTCAAAATTGTTTCGTACGAACGCTGAGTCCGCCTTGGTCATGTGACACGAATCAACCGGCCAAGTCACTCAACGACCCTCTAGACTGTCTCACAGCATCCAACTAGACGCGACGTGGGGGCGCAGACAACCAATCGTTCGTGTGTCCACGTTTTGCATTTCACCAACCAATCTTCGCTGCGTATTTCATTTTTCGCTCCTATTTTATCCATCAGATATGTACTGACCTGTTGACGAGATCCTGAAATGTTTAGTGTTGCTCTCAATGTTCTTTTTCACTCCATATGGATTTTTTATTATTTTGTCACCCGCGGCTTTGAATATTTTGTTCCAGGTGCCGGTAAGCGTGCAGGAAATTATCAGTTCTGGCATTCTCTGAACAGCCAAGGCCGTGACCACCGTTGTCATCACAGCTGGAATTTGCGTAGTTGCGACGTGAATGCTCTATTTTGTTAAACTGTCTCAGTGTGAAGAGTAAAGACCGTGTATGTGAAGTTGAGAACGCGCTTCTTTTAGGTTGTATAATGTGATACGTTTTATTTCTTTCCGGTGCTAACTGTGCAAGATTTCTCCCGGGAAATCTTCTCTTCCGAACGCAGTTTAGCCTTTAGCTACCAGTTGGTCACAGTTTCAATACAGCTCAAGCAAGAAATGTCTGACTGCCAAGTGGTTACATTAAGGGTATTGTAGTTGCCGCTAAATTGTCATTTCTCCTTCTTGGGATCGCAGAAACCAGACCAGACTAAGACTCTTGTACAGTCGCTTTTAATGAGACACATATAGGCAAAGCGTGCAGGCTGTCCTCCTACGAGACCAAGTTTTCGTGTATACAGTAGAGGACGACACAAAAACGGCGGAGATAAAAGTGTCGGACAACTCAAAACGGCTTTGACCAGCGCCGATAACATGGAATCCCAATCCCAAAGTATAAAGATCGGGGAAAGCAGTTAGTCCTCGCATGCACGGTCTTCCAAAAATGCACATAGAAGAATGTTCACTACTTACCATACTCGACCTGGGCAGTTTCCGATACCATGCAGATGCTTGCTGGCTGAAGGGTGTGCTTGAATCCGTCCTGAAACAGCTATGGACAATAGTATTAACTATTCGGTCGAGTTCGTTGATTATCATTCTAAATATCAAATAGATGCGTTTCTTCGATTCCCCTCCATTTTTTATCAACGTACCCCATTTCAAAACGAATGACTTTATCTGCTTGGTCCAAGCGAATATCAACACAACCATACAGTCATAGATTTTAGAGAGCTACTTTTATGTTATACAGTTTTTGTTCTATTATTCAGGCAAATGATGGAGTTGCGGTGAGATCCCAAATTCGGCTGCTATTTTTACGGCAAAAATTGAACGTAACATTCTAAGACCTATGATTGGAAAACATCCACTCTGCAGGAGCTGTGTTGATGACCTTTTTAATCGTTGATAGAACTACTGCTACGCATGGGCTACTTCGCTTTTTCAACCCCTTTCCACTTAGGAATTCAAAACTACCTCCAAATAGCTGATTTACTGATCCCTCTATGGTGACAGGCCAAGAACGACGAAAATCTCACTGATCGAGGGTTTTATTGCACATATATTCTGATAAATTTGTTTGGAGAGATCCACAATCACAGCATTTTTCACAAGAGTGTGTGGTCAGCCATGAAATCTTGGATTAATTATTCCAGTACGGAAAACTTGAAAGCGGAAAACAGCCCCCCCCCCAACTGTTCATAAATGAACGCGGTAACCATTATGGGGTTTCTAGTCCTTTTTTGTCTAAATCGTGGAGAGTGCCGAAGAGTTCAAGGACAGAATTTTTTTCTTGAAACCTGAACATTCTGTAGCAGCTTAATCTAGTGTTCATTTAGAGGCTGGAATGTCAGATTGCAAGGTCAAAACACCATGTTCACTACGCCTGAACCATTTCACCAAAGTATGTGGAATGACTCTGCGTGTAACTTTGAGCGGTTATGGAGTTTGTACAGAATCAGCAAAAAACATTCAATGGATGAGTTGCATGTGTACGCTATAGGCGACTAGAGTGTAGTGGCTCAATCTTAAGCAGAGAGATTGTCACAGAGTGTGCACAAACGTCGGATGGACCCCTGACATTGTTAACTCTGGAAATGGTCGAAAAGATCCATGAAATGATTCTGGAGGATAGTTGGACTTCAGCGAAGAATGTCGCTGACAGACTGAGATATCCATATGACCGTATTGGGTAAATAAAACCGTCTGCCAAATAATTGGTTCCTGTTAGGAATCAAGTCGTGTGGACAGTTCCAAGTCGGTTTCATGGCACCACGAACAAAATTCTACGACAATCTTGGAAAAAATCTTTGACTCATGAAGGCCTGATTGCAGCCGTTAAGTAGTATCTCAGTAATCACATATCAGAATACTTTTTTAAATAGCTATAGATAGTGCCAGCAAAACGAGTTAGTTGAAGTTGTCTTTCGTAAAAAAAATTCGTGGCATGTATTTCTGAACCTGCGGCAGCTAGTGGTTGCTAGAATCCAACCAACTACTATCTTTTGTGCCCGATGTAAAGCAATTCCTTGGCTCTAGTATCGTCAAACGGGCTATTTTCACCGCCTTCTGTTTGTGAATCTGGTATCTGGTATCTGGATTTCGGTAAATTAGACCAACCTATCCTACCCGTTTGGTTTCCAGAACCAAGCATTATTATTCACCTCAACACCTGTTGTCAAAAGCCAGCAAGTAACTCCACGGTTGTTTTCCTATCTAGGATCTTTTATAAAGCTTCTGACATCCCTAAACCACACAGAATCATGCAAAGAATACGCAAGTTTATATGAGACCTTATTAACTTCACAGACCCTCAAATAAGGATTGACTGGAGTAATTTTGTTAGCTACAGAGAACCTGACACGTCCGACCTCTTACGATTACCTCATTGACTAAACTAAATAATGCTTGCAGCTGTGTTTTCTTTCGGAATCCCCGTGCCGTCAAGACGACCTCTTGAATACACCTAAAGAAGCTCTGGAAGGAGAAGTTGGCTACTGCCCTGATTGGCAGTACGTCTGCCGTCTCCAAGTGTCTCGAGCTGTTGCTTCTACGACGGATAAAATGTAGTCTGAATGTTGCCTTTTACATTGCACACCCCCACCTATTCTTTGATGAATTCAACAGAAAAGTAGCCCATACACACTCTCTGGACTATCCTGATGTATTGATAGCATAATAGATTTAGTGTGTTCCGAATATACAGATATCAGCCTTTTCATGCTTCTCAATGGTTACCTCCAAAATCTCACATAGTCCAGAAACACCCCAGTCGGACATTTCCAGTTCTAACAGCTGAAGCTGGAGTTCACGATACTGCTTTTCTTGTCATCATGCACTAAAGAGCTTCCGGTGCCGGAAAGCCGCGTCAGTTGCAAGTGTGTGGACAACCTAATTGTAGATTAGTCCCCGTCCTGTTTTTAATCCAATGAGACTTGCTGAGCTGCCCACCTGGTACAACTCCAGTCTCACCATCAAAGTACCCATAACCTTCTTCCGTTTGACCTCGAACTCAACACATGCCATGGGTCTGTCACTTCATGTGTCTTGTTAAATATTAAGTGGTCTCTAAGTCATCATACAATAAATACTTCCAGGTTTCTCTTGCACATTATGTACTCCGATTTAGGTAGATGAAAATTCTACATAAATGGAGAAGGAAGCTCGCTGTTCGTTTCCGCAGTATGAGGTACCTTCCTTTTCCCCGCGCTACAAGTTTGTCACTGTTCAAGTACTATCTTTCAGGTGGAAATCTTCTGTAGTGCTTCTCGTCTTTCCCCCAAAATTAGCACTTTTTTACACGCAAACCCTCATGTGATTATCAGGGTGCGATGGGCCTAAACAGAATTTTCTATTTGACTTCATCATTCGTAAACACTATGTCAGGTTTGTTGCAAAGAATTTTTCCGACGACGTGACCCACCCGTCCTTTTCATAAGCGGTGCGCGTTCTTTCGCGTATTCCCGACTCATTTGCTTAGACGCACGTAACCTAACGCTCTGAAATATAGTACTACAACCTGTTCTCTGCGAATGAATAAACCAGGAGTTTGTTGTTGCTTATCCAAAGGATCAAGTCCTGCGTAAAAACTGTGTTGCGATTTTGTTTGGATCACCCTTGCGTGAAGGCCCCGAGCTATTCTAATAGCATTGGGTGTCGTGGTTTTGCATTGCTAGACCTTCTACTTATGAAAGTACAATAATACTGCTGACGTACAAACTGTGCTCAAAACATATGGTGCACTAGCTGTTGGGTTTTGTTTCTGTTCCTTGCCTTCCACGTTATTGTACGCAGTACACAGTACGTGGTCTCAATGTTTTTTCTTTGACTAGTCAAAACGTCTGGCTCAAAACTTCTGAAGAAGTATGTCTCAGAGTCTTTGTCTTCCAAGAAAACCAGGAGCCATTCTCGGTTGAAACGGAAGAGCTCTGCACTGTCATTGCTATCGCAGCGGTTTTTTTTGAACGAGCTTCGTCCCAGTGCAAAGGAGTTTGGTACCATGAGCTCTCGTCAGGCGCTTCACCTTTCCATTCTAAATGCGATTTTGCTTGTAATCCACCCTTACAGAAAGCACGCGGGGTTTGTGGTATTCTCGTTTACTCGAAAGTGGCTATGGAACAAAATGTTTTTAATATCAGCAGGCAATATCTGGACTGCAGTCAGCCTCTTGGACACTAATGATGGAATATGGACCATCGCTTCCGTACTGATTAGGGAGAGCTTCGTGAATCACCACAGTGTAACAATCATTGTCATCCACTCGAACCTGAAATTGTTCGAAGAATGTATATATAAATGCACAACCTGACCTACCAAGCCGCGGTAGTTTCTCCCTTGAACAACCTGCATCTCTACCTGTAAAACGTCCACTGTCGCACTCGCATCAAACTCCGACAGTCCGTTTTCTTGCTGAATCTGAGAAATTCACTGATGAGAAATTGGAAACCCACAGAAGAAGAGAAGATTTCTTTTTGTTCATCAGTCGGACATTCGGCCTCTGAGTAGCCTCCAGTAAAACCGAATCTAAATGCCTGAGTTTCATACACAGACAAACAGGCAAAGGCGACTACCAAAGTGACCCACATGATATCGTTAATCGCTAAAATGTTTTGAAATACATTTCATTATAAATATGGCAAAAACAAAGGTTGAGAGAACGGACTATTCGCACATACGAAATATAACATGGTGTTTCATAAAAAAAGGCTTTGCATTAGCAGATTCGGCTCAACTTTACATCAAGTTTTCTTTAATATCAGTTAAAAACTACTAACTGAAACAGTCACAAATTTCGGGCCTGTTTTTCTTCAAAAGCCTAGGAATCAAATGCGTGTGGAAATCCTAACACATATAGGTTGTGCACATTGACTGGTACTTGCCAAAAGTCAGCTATTTGTAAGTGAATACTGGAGCCTTGGGTTTTTCGCCGAGGGACGCTTATCAACTCCGGAGATAAACGCAACAACCGCAGTCCCGGAAATCGTGATACATGGTCAGCGATTGTTTAAACTATATCTTTGTATCTCAATGTTTAGATGTATAACTTTTTCGAGTTTTGGTCTTATTAACAGTAATCGCCTCGCACTGTGCACGCAGTAGTTGCGAATTCCTTTGTTGAAGCAAGACCTGTATCTCTGTGATTTGTCGGGTATGGATCAGACAGACAAACCTGAGCCTTGGAATGTACCATCTAATTCGGTTTGTGGAATATAAGTCATGCTCTTGGACCTACGTTCTGCGACGTGGCAACGTTCGTCAGCGACCTTGTACAACAGCAGTCGAACGAGTTCGTCGATTATTTCATTTGTGATTTGTTAACTTGCTTAAACCATGTGTGCGGTGATATTTAGGACCACCCAAGGCACCATCAACAGTGGTATTTTCAAGGAAAGCCGAATCGTATTTGCAATCCAGGGAGTTCCGTTCAAAACAAAGGTGATTACTTACCAAATTAGGGAGTAGCTCAACTTCAAATGTTTTGTCATTAAGCCAGCCCTTAAATACCAACTTTTAGTGTCCCATTATTCACAGCAATTTACCGAGTCCCAGTAGCCAATCAACTTCGCTAATCAAAATGACCGGAAGTGAAGCACAACGATGTTTTAACAACACGAAATTCCGGAATTCGGTACTTTGATAGTTTTTTGGTGAAACCGTTTCGACAATAGTATTGGCAAGCTGAAAACTATTTTTTATGCCTGATGTCTTGTTTTTTGAACGCAGTTATAGAAGGAACAGCCTGTCCAGCCTTCCAAAGCGAATGACTTACATATTCAGCAAAGTTACATGCTATTTCGATCCAATGGGACACAGTGAAAAAAATGAGCAGATTTTGACGGTTTTAGGTCCAAAGGCCACGCTTTCTAAACGATTGGACGAATGATTTGATATAGATGATAACGGTTCATACAAAGCCTCTGAGAGCCAAAGCACCAGTCTACCGTTACCTAGCTTGCAAGATCAAACTGCTCATTTTTTTCATAAAAAAACAAAAGTCTTTCGGAAGATTTACCAGAATATTTACGGGGAATCGGCGAGATTTTAGTTGGAACAAGGATCTTAGCTGGTCAGCGGTAGCGAGAAGTCTAGATTTACGATCAACTGATTGGTATATCGAAAGGCCAACCGAGTGGACGGCAGACTCAACCATGAGCTGAAGCCTTAGCTACTGGCCCTGTGAGCCAGTGAGTTAACGAAATCTGTTGCAATGTGGTTGCCCAAACGGTACTAAATGCAGTCGTGGAAAAAAATCGAAGAAATTGACATGAGCACGTGACATGTGGTGGACACTTAGATGGATTCTGTGTTCATCTCCTAATTATTGCCGTGAATCACCGGCTGTTAATATTTCCCCCACTTTCATCATTATTATTGCTATTATTATTCATTATATATCCTTCCTTTCATATTAAGTTAGTGTGATCAGCTTTGACCTGATGGTATCCTGTAACGTAGATCCTTCCAAATCCACTAACTTGTAACAGATGCTTGGAAAGATTCCATCTTATTTTCTAAATTTTCATTAGGGACCCAATCAGTACTTATTTTAGGGCCGATAGCATCCGAGAATTTACGTTTTCATGTGGAAAGTTCTAATGTATAAAACCAACTGTTGATAAGTCAGCGAAGTTAATCTATGCTGAAAAGCTGAGAAGCACTGTACAGCGGTATCCTCCGTATTGGGAATTATCAGAAGTGCGCAACTCACGAGGACCCCGTAGGGGGTTTCGAATCTGTAACCTCTCGGCCACGAGCAATGAACAGTAGTGTGATTAACTCGTATCTAGACAAGACATAGCGCCTCTTATTCTTCAATCAAGGAAACTACCCACATCAGTTGGTCGAGTATTGATTGGCTCTTTGAGTGACAAATTCTCAGAAGGAATCATCTTGTGTAATTATCCTTCATCTGAGCTATTCACAAATTGATGATGGTGTGCTCGCACTGATGATGTCACTTCGAGTGGTGACGAAACGTTTGCAACCTAATAGCAAGCTCGGCGAACAGATTAACGTCACCGGATCAACCAACATCCGAGCAACAAATATTCCGGTACACTTGGTTACCGTAAATTTAGTAACTCGGATTTTGTACATACTTTCTTATGCCCTCCCTCTGGGCAGTATGTATTTTCGGGTTATTATCTCTTCTTTCGGAAGTAAAGTAGCAACACTTCTCCAGCCCACATTTAAGTGTCTTCACCAAGTCGGGTAGTCGGAGAGGTTTGAGAATTTGAAAAGCCTTCTGAACCTGGTTGCTCGTTCACCTATGCCTAAAAGTTATCGCCATCATTTTTCACTGAATCATGAATGTTTGTCCTGGTTTTGTACGAAAAATTTACCTCCAGTCGTCTAAACTAAAACCTGGTTGAAAATCACAGTGGCACCACCTTGACTGATGGCAGACTGGATGTGCATCAGAGCAGAAACAAACCACAATCGGCAACAATCGAAGCTATTAAGAGCCATTTAGATTCAGTAGCATTCTGAGGAGCTGTCTGCTCCGTAGTTTTTGCCATACTCAGAAGTTTAGCCAGCTGAGTGATTTGGCGCAAGCCAGTCCCAAGATTCCGGGTTTCATTTGGTTTAGCTCAACCAGGTCACCTGAAAAAGTGGCACTAAACAGTTGAACTCATCAGTGGAACCTTTTGTCTGCCAGTTATGCGTGCATCCTCCGGATGCTAGCTCTCACCATTTCTAGGCTGTCTGCTTGTTTGTCTACCATCGTTGTCAGTTTAGTGGTATAGATGGCGGCAATAGACACAAATAGTAGCACTGATAAGTACGCAGCGGTAAAGCAGGACTCGGTCCCACTTTTTGTCACATGTTCTCTAGAATAGGCTCCATCTTGTCCTGACGGGAATAGACCCATTAATCCATGCTATATATATATATATATATATATATATATATATATATATATATATATATATATATATATATATAGTGTAGCTATATATATGCTACCATTCTCCCACGCTTACAGTTTGGAGGCCCCTGAAGTATCACGTCTAAAATGACGATTGTGTTCACGTTTGAGTTAGACGATATGTTTGCCCGAGAAACCGATCTCATCCTTTCAATGGATTGACAAAATCCTTTTTGTTAAGTGATGCAACGGACGTTTGAAATCTGCTGGACAAGTCGCTAGGGTGCTAGGGTTTTCAAAAAAACGTTTCTGACAACTTGAGACTGTCTAGTATACGAAGTACGTTGCGTTACTCAGTGGTGGGACTACCTATCATGAGCTGTTAGGAACACTCTACATTATTTATACCACACTCACTTAGAACTTAGATTTTTCGGTAGAACTCTGTAGGAAATCTGAGCCATCAATGACAAAGACAAGATAAGTTGTCTTGGGAATGGGATGGTATATGAAAACACTTTGAGTCCCATTGGGACTGTTGACAAGAATTTGACAACTATCCTCCACTTACGATTCACGTTTACTCAGAATATGTGACAACGAATGTGCACGTCACATATGTCACGACCGCGTGGGTTACTAATTGCTGGACTCTTCTAATTGTTTCCTTCCGTCATATCATCCCACAACAGCAGGGCGGTGACCCCACTACGAACATTTCGCGGTGATCTACATTTCATTTTCCGTTGTTTCGCCATTCTTGATGTAATGGCACTGGTTACCAGTAGGAACTGCACTTCCGGTTGTTTTGAAAGTGCTCTTAATACGGTCCCTCCAACGTAGAACTGTATCCTTTTGTCTCCGGTCCAAGTAAATACCCCACGAAAATCTTTCCAGTTATTCGAACTTCTGAGTGTTGAATGCTTTGGTGATAAACGGACAAGTGCTAGCCAGGCCTGTCGTACCAAATCATGGTTTATTCCAAAACGTAGTTGAGGAGTTTGCTAGTACCACTATTTATCCTCAAGATATGGTTTCTGCACGTTTCACAACAAGCAATCTCCCGATTTTTCACTGAGAAATATGCTAATGAGTTCTCGTGCAACGTACGATCTTTCTGTTCTTTCGACCCATGAATGACCTGCTCTCTTCGACAACGACTTGTTGGGCTCGCTGTTCCGTAGACGGCACATCTATTAGTATGAATATCCCTGGGTACCCGTTCTGCCAGAATGTCCTTAAATATTTGAGTTACGCTTGAATACAAGCGGAAGAGCATGGATTTAATGCTTTCCTAATCTGGCATGTTGCTTCTGTTCAACTCGGATACTCCTGCAACTACTAGGGCAACAACATTTAGGGTATACAGGCGATGCCCTCAAAAGTATAGTGTGTATCCTTAAATAGGAGATTGGCCGAAAACTTAGGGTACCGTTTCAGAAGGCAGGGCTGGCAGGCATGTTTAGTCTCGCTAACTTTGCTCCTCTTGGCAGTGGTGAGTCAAACAGATCAACTGAAGTCTTGTTCGGATGAGGATAGGGTTTCTAAAGCGGATTGTTTGCGTCTCAGTTAACGAATACCAGATTGGATGGTGTCAGACCAGTTTCACGCTCGGCGGCTGAGTGCAGTACCTTTCAGGATGATTGCACGTTTGAAAATTTGGCTTTTGAGCCTTTAGCTCGGTAAACAGGTACAGAAAACCGGACTTTTCTCTTGCTTCCGCAAACTTCCCACCATACCCCAGGTATCTTTTTAAAAGCTGATTTCCAACAGCTGAATGAATTTGAAACCCTAAGACGTTGATCATTCGCAAAAATGTTCATGTCCATCCGTCTCCCAGTTACAAGCAAAATGGCCTTTTGTAAGCTGGCCGTAAATGGAACTTTATCTCGGCCAAATAAGGGGTACGTTTAAACTGTGATTTCCTGCTCAATACCAAACTCAAAGATAGATTGTCCACCTCTGACTGATCAATGAGCAGTTGTTTATTTGTTTGCAAATGTTCAGCTAACCATGTAGATCACAAAATTCGAGGCATTTGTGAGCTCAAACCAAATGGTTTGAGAACTGGAATGGCTAGGCAGGTGACCAGTAAGATCGCTGTTCACTTGCTGGACAATTACCAGCATATTACTCCGACGGAATCATGCAGAGTGATCTATCGGATATCACCAAATCTTTCTAGGGACGTGAGCCAAAGGGTGTTGGAAACAGCCAGGGCGAGTGCTATTCGGTTACTGGTCCCACCGCCGTGTCATCCAAAAATGTACTTAGCGACCCTAAAACTACTTTGACCCACCAATCAGAGTCCCAACGAACAGACAAATTAGAGTGTGTCCTCGTTCAACAGTTTCGGCTGCCTTCATAATGGTTACATAATGGTTACATGGTTACATAATGGTTATATTTATCGGAGGAGACGCTACCGAAACTACGTATCCAAAGACCTATATTTTTAAGAATTTCTAATGAGAATGTTTACACAGCGTAAAACTAAAGCCACTGAACAAGTTATAATTCACGAAAGGGTTCACTGTGGTGAGGTAAGCGCCTCTGAAGCCACCAGAACAGGGCGAACACAAGCGAGCAATTCGCCACTATTGACTTACAAACCATGTATTTTGGACGTCTTCAAGGTCGACCCCTTTTTGAGAACGCTGTACACACAACAGTATTTCTATTTTTGGTCCATGAGAACAAGTTCGGACGGGAAACGGTGAACTAATAAATGTAGTCGATATTCTCCATGACGGTAAGGTAAATGTTAAAAATGAACCTTCTTCAAGTATTTGCAGTTCTTTCTGTACAGATTTTCCAAGGCTGAACGCCAGAATTCATGGCAAAGTCTCACTGCCGTTGAGCTCCCCGCCGCTTATTCTACTGAGCGCATGTTATTTTCGCATCTTTTCTGATAACTGTTTAAAAATTAATAACATCGAGAACTGTTGGAACTTCCTTCTGCAAGTAAAGCCAATCTATTCTAAAATGCCGAGAAGCGCTGAACAGCATTACGCAGCTCGCGAAAATTCAGTAGGCCATTTCGGATCCACAGCCTCTGGGCTATTAGCGGTGGGCGTCAGTTTGATTAGCTCATACCTGGACAGGACAAAAGGCCACTCATCCCTCATTCACCGAAACCACATCATTTGGTCAACTACTGGCTGGCTCCTCGAGTGCCGACTTCTTACAGGAAAGTTGCACTCGTTTTGTAAAGTTATTCTTCCTCTGAGGTAATTTTTGGTCGACAGCAGTTTGAGGAGATTATTCAGTTTGAATGGCGATTTTATCCGAATGGTTAAGTGTTCACACTAGCAACCAGGATGTGGCAGGTTTGAGACTATGCAGAGTTTCGTGAGATTGGCGCTGCTGCTGATTCTCAATAAGGAAGAAACAGCCGTACAGCTTTCCAGCACAGATTTGTTTCAATAATAGGACAAATACTCCGAGTAAAAATTCGCAGCTTTCCTCATACTACCAGCAATCTATGAGGAGCTCGAGGAAGAATTAAATTCACCCGATGAGTAAAACTTCCATCTGACAAGGCGTCGCTCCGGGAGCCAGTCAACACGTGTGACCACGTGATGTGGATCCCGTGGTTGAAGGAAGAGCGGCGCTATATCCTGTCTAAGTGCGAGTTAATCACACTGCTGATCAGCCGCTCATGGTTGAACGGTAAAGTGTCCAAACTACTAGCTGGGGGTCATGGATTCGATACTCCGGAAACGTGTGAATGTGCTTCATATCAGGATATACTTTAAAACGATATTTTTCTGTTTTAGTTATATCGGCACATGGATTCATACAATAAAATACCTAATGCTGTCGTTGTACACACAGGCTCGATTACTTAACTTAGATTCTGCCATGACACGACACACTAATGACGAAGTCGCTGATAACTCTGTGAAGGCCCACTGCGGATTTTGACCCTCAGGCAGACGTAGTTCCTTACTTTCCATGAATCGTGTATGGTAATTAAACAGCAAATTTTCGATAAGGGGAAAAATGCACTCATCTATAAACTACATTGATTTTAATGGGAGAAGCAGGTGAATCTCAAGGGGGTGAAGTTAATTATAAACGAGAGATTTAGTTTAGTCTCTGATGAACACGAATATACTTTGCTATTGGGTTCATATAGCCATTTTGCTTCATCACGATCATTGCCACTGATCGCTTGACTTGAGTCAAACAAGAAAGTCAAATGTCATTCTTTTCGTCACTGTATTTGGAAGCACTTTTCAATGGTAAGTTTCGTTTCTCAGCTTTTTTGTCTTTCGAGTTGTCCATGTGCCTGTCAGTCTGCCAGATTTATCATTGCCGTCTAGCTCAAGGTGCTACATTGTTATCTATTGGATGTACTCATTGATTTTCTTCCGCAATAATGCACTTATTGACTTGAATTCCGGGCACTAACCTAAACAAAACAACTAAGCAAAAAACAACGAAAGTGGTTGATTCTCCGCTGGTTACAACCAGGTTTTTGAGAAATACATACTTGGTTGACCTATTTCAGTGTGTGATTTCTTCCTGTGCCTTCATAAACTCAGTTCAAATTACCAGATCTGACCCTTGATCTATTCATCACGTTTTACAAAAATAGCTCTGTGTCCTTCCTTACCTTCAAGTCCCACAAACGGGTTTTTGGACTTGGTGTTGGACTCCATATTTGGGTCCAATTTGACTTCTGACCACCAAGTATTGAAAGCCACGGTAAAAGCCTGCCATAAGTGGCTGCCAGTTATTCGCGAAACATTTTTGGAGCAGTGAAAGAGTGATTCGTTGGCCCTATTTTTACGTTGTTGAGTTAACTCTATTGGTTCACACAAACGATCACCAAGTGGAATTTCCCAGGTACCCGTTTCGACAACAGACCATGTATAGACGATTTTCTTTAGTCTTGCACTCCGTAACCTTGTAGTGTGAAGCTATCCCTTTGCATGACTGTTATGCTAATGGGAATTCTGTCCTTTAAGTGATGCTAAAAATCCGAGGAGCAATATATAACTGTTTCATTTTCATCTGGAATTATCCCATGGGAGTTTCGAGAGAGAATATTACGGAATGTTACGAATATATATATATACATATATATATATACATATATATATATATATATATATATATATATAAAGAATATTACAGACAGCCACCGCTACAAAAAAATAATGACTCCATTTTTAGGGTTGGTTGCCGATACAAGGACAGAGAAGGGTCATCTGCCTGTTGCCAACCGCAAAATGTGGATCCGCACCATGGAAGGTACTTTTGTTACCATCAAGATGGATGAAATGCAATGGACAAAACAAACAAGGAAGTGCCAAACCCCACTCAGGTTGGAGGAGATAAATGATGGCAAACTGATCTCCTTAGTGGTGGCACGCCAAGTAAACAATAGCATCCAGGTTCTAGACAAGGGCGACGGATATGGACAAAATTCTGGGTTCACGGAACAGTAGATCCAGAGGAAGAATGATTCACACAAGAAATGAATCTTCTGTTTCAAGGGCCGTCACTCGAGGAACCAGGCAATATGTGTGACCACGTGATGTAGATTCACTGATTGGATGACGACTGGCACTATATACTGTATAAATGCGAGTTAGTCACACTGCTGCCCAGTTGCTCTTGGCCGAGCAGTTAAATGTTCATAATACCAACTATGTATACACCCTATTCACTCCAAGCTTAAGAGAGACCAGGTTGCAATGGGGTCTCCATTAGCTCACATCTGGCAGATTTTTTCATAATCAAACATGCTGGTAAGTAAATTGGGCATCGGCGCCCGTCATTATACGCTGTATAGTCGTTGACCGGACAATATCTTCGTAACTGTCACTGATAAAATTAGTGGAACAGAGGTGTGAAACAGTTCCAAATCAGTTCACACGAGTGTTAAGTACTCTCTTGAAGCAGAATAGAACAGGCAGTTGAGTTTTCATGAAGTAAACCTATCATAAGTTTGCTGAAAACCGTTCGACATCTCCGACCTATTTCATCTTTATTGGGGCTCTTCAGGTAGGTGAAGTCTTCGATTTTCAGCCACCCTCATATCCTTTTTGAACTCAAATTGCACGAAATTAGCCAAATGCACCGACTTGCTGTGATATTTCGAATATCGTACCAACTGAAAATGAGGCGGATTTTGTGCAGCACATTTACTTGAAGAATATGCCAGATGAGAGATTCAGCTGGGATTCAGGTGCGTCCCCCTTGAAAGAAAATTTGAGTGTGAATGAGTGTGCTTTGTGGACACTCAAGTTGTTGTTGTGTCAAAACGCAAGAGAGCCCAAGGGGTCTTAATAACGACTGGTCCACAGAAAGCAAACCTGTTCAATACAGCACAACTTTGTTTGATTTCAACAGGAGTGCTACATAACTGGATATTTCACTGAAAAAGTAATGAAGATTTCTTCTTCCGACTACTCGTAATAACCCCAATTCCTTGACAATCCCATTGTGTGACTTTCATGCCAATAATCTGCGTTTTGCTTATCAGTCCCAAGCCAAAATCAGCTGCTATTTAAAAGACAAGCCTCCAAGCTCCATCGCAAGCTTGCGTGTGCACTAATTTATAGGACAAACGTTGGTGAGAATGAAAATCACAACACAACCCCTTGTCCCAGAATAGTGCATAGCAGGAGCGTGGTTCAACAGCCATTCCACTAGGTCTGACCAGAACCAGTCATGCGACAGACAAAAAGCACGTTTTCGTACATCAGGTACCTCTGAACCTAAGGGGATTGGTCGGTTCAAGGCTACCGCTGATCACGGAGATATTCAAAACGTGACTACACGAGCCACAACTCTGCATCCAAAAGAAACTTTCGTGGGAAGTCAGTCTGCTTCACAAATGGCTGAAGGACTTTCGTTGCAGGCAGATTTTTACGTGCTCTTCAAACCAAGCCAGTGAAGAAATTTTGGTATAATGATGAAGTTCAAAGTCCCATACGAAATTCAGTGCAACGGTTGGGACAACTTCTAAGTGGGACAAGCCGAAAACAGGCTTTCAAGCAGTCTAAATGAACACAGACCTGCTGCTGGAGACCATGATCTGTGCTCACTCATCTTGGTGCAAGATCATAAAAGCTGTGACTAGAGCAACGTTCACGCAATAGCCCAGGCAAGAAAAAGAAAATGCTGGGTTTGTGTAGGCGTGGTACTTCACCGAAGAAACCATAAGTCGAGTTAACCAAATCTATCAGCCAATAAGCGCAAGAGAAGTCGACAACCACAGAGCTCTAATTGCATAAGAAACCAGAGGAGAAATTTGACGACTACGTAGAGGATCAAACTGCAGTGGACAAATCATTTTCGCCTTAAATATAAACTCAGCTAATAGGTCGAATGGCCAAGGTGAGCAGAATATGGAAAACATTCAAAGGGAAAGCTTCGAATAAACCGATCAAACGTTAGGTAACGGGCCAATAAAAAGGATAATTCGCTCAGCTTTGATCTTCTTTTCGGTGCATAACTGTCAAGCAGCTCAAATTAAGCACGAATGCCAAGGCATTAGCAGGTTGCATAAGTTAGGATAAAAGGAAAATTAGTTAACCACGATTTAGTTCCAACCACAGCCTTCCGATCTATAGTTCCCCGCCTTACTCGCTGAATTATCCCAAGCTATTTGCACAGAAAAGGCCGGGGACTCGCAAACATCCCTTTGAGTTTAAGAAAACCAGGCCAAACGTCGGAAGCATTGGTGACGAACCCACCAAAAAGTAATAAGAAGAGTGATAAAATATAGAGTATTTTAAAGATCAATCCATTTCATGATATTTGCACCACAAGATAACCTGCCAAAGAAATAATCAAAACAGTCTACGAGTCCATCTATTGAGTCATTCAGATTCGAGAAATACGGATAGCAAGGCGACACAGAATGCGAATGGACCTAGTAAGGTGTAGGAAAGATGCATTTCAATCAGACTACCACATCAAGAGAAATCAGACACAACGTCAAGGTAAGCAGTTTAGGAGGTAGTGCCCCCTAACTGCGCTCTGGTGATGCCTACAAACCGTCTGCCGGGCACAGCCTACAAGTCAAAACCCACTTGGCATTGGCCAATAAATTTTTTCAAACACCCACTTGTGTGAAATGTTCCCACCTGACTTATGCAGCGTAGGAAATTACCAGCTTCCGGGATATCAATATTTTCCTTGCTTTTAAGATGTCGAAGATTTTTTTGCATATTTCAGTTTGGGCTAGAAAACCGGGAGTGGTTCAGAGACTGGTTTTCCCTGTTTGCTTGAAAATGTTGTTGTTTTGACTGTTTCTCGCCTCGCTGATTTTGGCAGTTGGATTGCAAGTGTGCTGCATTGTGAGGTTTGTCGAACCGACAAACCAGCATGTACGGCACCAAAGCTACCATTAGCGTGCTTTTCGGCCTTTCAAATGCTAAGAATTCATCCTCCGGTAGCTCGCTGTTCGGAGGAAGAAACTTGAGAAGTTACTTTTATTTCAGGTTAATGCTTCGTTGGTTTTACCCACAGTTACAGCACAGTTTTCGAAGAGATCGTACAAGTGAAAATAACTACATCCCTAAAATCCAGTTATCTGTTTCGTTTTAACCTAAACCTGCGGCACTGAGTATTGTGGGCTTTTCGCTGTTGCTTTATTTCTCCCCATCCGTAATCACTACCTACAAGTTTCATATTACCCATCCAATGCACTTGGAATAATGGTATTGACAAGACCAGCGTCTTGGTACCTATTACCGTGGCTCTCTCCACGGGGTTCGTGTGGCTTCTAGTGGGATGTTCGTCTACTGATTACCTGTTCGTTAGCTAAAATGACATCACACCTTTCATCATTCTAGAAACAGATACAGCTTACGGTTGAAATGATCAAAAATGCTACCAAGAACTCAGAGCGTTTCATCAAAATTCACTGAATAAAAATAGCAATTAGTTTCAAAGTAAAGTGAAATGTTGGTCAAAAATGGGGGGTTATCACTCTGTTCCGCAGCTGAATTGGAGTCATCGATGGAGTGGTCTTAGGCAGAAAAGCACATTGTCTTTTGAGGTGTCGTTTATATTTTATCAGCCTTTGGTTCTTGTTCCTTGTTTCTGAATAAAAATGAAGACACGATATTGTAAAATGCAACTTGACTAAAGTTGTTGACAATTGACTACCCAACAATGCTTGCTTGTCTCATGCGACTGGGAAGCAGTATGGTGATCAGCATGAATGAAAACAAGTCAAACCAAATATAGATAATGCATCGGACTTATGAAAGATGACTGGTAAGTCTTAATACAGGTACATAATTTGAACTGGCTATCAGGATTGGAGAAACTTTGCCAATCTTTCCTCTTCCTAAGTGGCAGCCAAAGCTGATCAGTGGACAAGCATGCTAATTTTCATGCGTCACTCGATTCTCACCCATAACATGTCGACTAGCTACCATTCGACGAAAAACTTAATGTTGACTTACGAGTCGGAAAGTCGCTGTTTCCAATCTCCGTGTGGAATAGGGAGATGCCTACCATTGCTCCTTCTGAATAAGAACGAGACGGCAGACACAACAGACTGAGACGACTCTGAAGTTGACTGCGAAAAACCCTCAGAGAATTTCATGGGTTAGAAATCTGGGACGCCCATGTGGAAAATAATTCAGGTAACGCACTTCAATCTCAAATAAAACTGAATAGATACATATGAGTGTTACCGGCGGCAAGGCTTCTGAAACCGCTTCTCTACGGAGAACCTTCAATGTAGCACACCTAAGTGTCTAATTCTCCGATACCAGCTCGCCTAACATAAATCTGGAAGATAGGCTGCCAGTCCATGATTCTTAAGTGTTTATCTATTCTTTTGTTTGCAGATGCGACGAAAAATATATACATCATACAAATCGGTTTGTGTGCAGAGAATAGCCAGCCATTTACCTTCCTTTATTCGAATCGGAGAAGCTAACCACGAGGCCAGTACAACTGCAAACCACCTGATTGACACGAATCACCTATACTACTCAGCTCAGTCGTTCAGCGTGATGTATTAAGTGCCGGCTAATTAGCTGAGAGTCAAAATAACAGAGACGATTTTGATCAGATTGCTTGATCTAGCAGGCTGTCATCAAAAATATCTGAAGTTACTTGCTGGGCTTTTCGGACTGGATTTATTTCATTGCATGGCGAATAAAAATCCCCAATCAACTTATAATATCAACACGCTATTCTCGTTTGACATCATGTTGAGGAATAAGTCTCCTTAAGCCGTTGCATTTGATTGGTGAACTGTTTAAAATGTCTTTTGAAAAAACCAGCCCTATATTTCAGGGTGGGGTTAGACAGTGAGAAAAGATACCTGTAAAAACAGAATGGTAAGCCACCTTATCACTAGATTCAAACACATGGTAACCAAAATACTGATCGTAAATTACTGCTCCTTTTCAGACAGTTTGCAAAATTATTCCACAACTAGAAACCGAGCTTCTCCATATCATTGGAGCAGCCTGTGATCCAGAAATTGTTGACTGTCCATGCTTTACTAGTTAGTCACACGTTTGATTAAAAATTCAACAGATAAATCTTTCAATGAATCTAATGACAGGAAATTGGTTGCAGTAATTTTAATAGGAGCTAGCTTTGAAGCTACACACGTGATTGTAGCAAAGTCTCAAGCCCTTTTTCTAAAGGACCTAGCATATATAGCCTAACTCTCGATTTGGTTGACCATTAGCTTCCTGAGAATTGCTGTTTTAAGGTTCGATATGAATACAGTGTGAATTTTTATTAGGAGAGAAAAAAGGACTATATGAATGACATTGATTCGAACGAAGTATATAATAATGGAATTGTCTGTGTTAGCTAGACACATTTTGTACCAATTTTTTGGTTTGCTTATTTCATGGATTTCGGTGGTTCCCGTTCATAGCTGTGGATGCATAATCGACTAGGCTGTCCATCCTTAAATACTATATACAATTCAGTGGTGCGCCCCAGTCCAAAGAATGTCTCCTATCCCTGCTGTCAAAGCACTTATCTCTGCTGTTAACCAAAATTACAATCTCTGGTGAAATGCGGCAGAAGTGGCCAGTGGGTTGAGTCTTAGCGTTGGGCTACTCATGAGTAGAGGAAAAAATCGAGCGGTGCGACGAGGTGGCTAAACTTTTCGTGTAATTGTAATGATTTCTGAGTAGTGAGTTGTGTGAATTTCTCCGGAAAAGTATTCACAGCCAAGGTCAGATGCCTGCGTTGACGATGCCAAATAGATAAGTGCTGAACGTTCAATATCTGCGCATGCCCACATGGAGAGTGATCACTCTGGTGTTCCATCGTTAGTATCATCCACTCGGTTCGCTCAAGATATACAACAACTTACTGTTCATTTTTCTACGATCTCAGCTTGTTTCTAGCCAATCATTATTTCGGCAACCATATACTGTTCACGCCAAGTGGCGGCAATAAAACCATGTTACACCAAGCTTACACATCAGAGCCTAAAGTTGTACCTGGGGGCGAGGTAAACTAAACGAAACTGACTTCAGGTCAGACGTAACACAATACTTATACGGTTGCTGAAAACTCTTCGACAGCCCACGACAGGTTTCGCCCAAGTGAAACATGAGGCGGCCCGGTGTAGCAAATTTAGGTAAAGGAAAACCGCAAAAACGAGAGATTCAACTGGGATTCAGGTGAGTCTCCCATGAAAACCAAATTGTTATGCAAGTGAGTCTAGACACTGAGTTCATGTCAGTTATTTACAGTAAGAATGCTGGCGACCACACAGTGAACATATTCAATGAAGTTGTCACACTTTTCAACCTTTTACCATAAGCCTCATCAAGAAACAAACCAAGGCAACTAGAAGAAAATTGTCGTATGTCTTGTGGGAGGTGTAGAATGCATGTGTTCTGCTTTTTGTGTGCATGTATGGTATACATTATAACATATCTTGTATCGTGTCACGTAATGCTATACTGAATTTAATCACATTTGTTTGTGTTTTAGTGTATTTTTTCTGAACAAATTTGGTTTTATATTCTTCAAGTAAACACATAAAATTAGGCCAGACTACACATTATATAATCCAGAATATTGAGCTTACAACGGCGCCAGAGGTGATACTCTATGACCGCAGTTTTACGGACTAAGATGAATAATATCCAGCACAAGGTACGGGCTTCGGCTGCATCCGACGACTGGGATGGGACACCAGACTATCGTTGTGATACACTGGCTCTCGCCTGGTTAGTAGTCCCCACCTGACCTAGAAATTATGCTTCACGGATAGACTTGGAACTGCATCCTCATGTTCGCCTACCGGTCGTATTCTCTGGAGTTTGCACTAAGTGCAGGCCATTCACGTAGATGCGTATTCGGCTCAGTTCAAATCGTAGATGGTGTGCGTAGGGGGTGCATCACCTTCGTTTGATGTGACAGGCTAATACAGAAACGGAGGCCAGCTGCTATTCCAAGTGCAGCTGAACTTGGTGGTAAACTATCAGGTCAGACTAAATGAGTTCAAGTAGAACATAAGGTTGACGGAAACTCGGGGACTGAGCCTACTGATGAGCTCCAAGAAGGGCGAAACCGGTCGTGGGCTGTTGAAGAATTTTCAGCAACCTTATTAGTGGTGCATTACGAATATACAAGGCAGCTGGTTCAGCAATATCAGACCTTCTGTCACACGGTGTCCTGTTAGTGGTTACTAATGGAGCGCGACATCTACGTGTTTACACGAGATTTTGCTGCAGGATATGTATGTCTTCAAAGTTGGTCGGATTTTCGTTAGGTCATGCGTAAAGCCCCAGCTGTTTTGAATTCACTTACATCTCTTGCAGTGTCATTTATAGTCGTTTTTCTCCTGGCTTACACAGTGTAAACCCAGTCAAGATCAGTGCGTTCATTCTTTTGTATATATTTCTGACTGTGAACCAGTTGCCCCGGTAGTTTGTTGCCTTTTGTAAAGCACTGAAGACGCTGAATTTGGAGGGGAAATCCAAAACGATCCTGCGCTTTCTGCACAGGATCCGCACCATGTCATTTAAGCCGAAGAACCGTCTGGCTGCTATATCTGTTTTGGTTGGTTAAATCTCATGTTTGACAAAGTATGTTGGATACCGAATTTTCCCACGCGTTTGTTCAGACTCAACTCCCACCTTTCTTCCGATGGATCAGTATACGAATTACCGCTGACTTGCAGTGTAATGTGATTTCATCGTGATCATAGTTCCAAGGAACATTAAAATCAGTAAAGTCAACCGTTCGGCTGAGTGCATCCTATTCTGCAGTGAGGCGAACGGAGTTACAGATAGAATTGAGATGTGACAACAAATTACTAACACCTTCATATTACCAAACATGTCACCATTCTGCCTCATTCAGAGTCTGAAGAAACCTTCATGACCGCACAGTACGTGAAGTTCTCTCTGTGCAAAGAAAAGACTGATATATCACACCAAGTCGCACGTGACAAGGGCTGGGCGTCAAACGCAGTGGACTGGCTTCAGCTTCTGGATGGGCCTGTTACCTCAAACAAAGTTGATGAACATCCACGCGTGACACAACATTTGCGCTGAGCCGCGTATGCATCCACCTGGGCTCCAGTGTATAAGAATGGAGGGTGAACCGGAGTGCAGCTCAAGTGTCATCAGCATGCTCAACCAGTGACCTAAATCTTCAAAGTCAAGTGGGGATGACTAAACGGCCGTGAGCCACAGTGTATAAGAATGATAGTTTGTTGTCCCACCGCAGTCGTCGGATGCAGCCGAGACTCACACACCACCTAGTGCTGGACATTACTTATCTTACTCTGTAAACGGCGGTCACAGAGAGTTACCTCTAGCATCGTTGTAGGCTCAATAATCTGGAATCTCCAAAATGTTACTGTGGGTGATTTTAGTATATCGACATCAAAACTAAATACATACGAATGGGATGAAATACAACATGATGTAAAACTATAGAATAAAGTAAGTTTCACTAAAGTATAACACATTGCACACTTAAAAATTATGAGACAAAACCCGAACTACAGGCCAAACTTGGTCAACCGATTTAGTCCCTTTAAACCTGGACAGTGGTCGTCTGCAGGAAAACAGACACACCTACGGACATACTTTGTAGGACACATGAATTTTACACCTACAGTAGAGACTGCATGACAACATGTTGACCAGATTTCTTCCAACCGCTTTGGTTAACTGTTGACGGAGTGCGTTTATTTACACATTGCTTTGGTGTGAAAGGGAAGCTCATATCGGCTTCTCATGTGTGGAATTCTTCAAATGAATGTGCAACAGAAAACCCGCCTCATGTTTCCCAAATAAAACCGCCCTCGCTGGCTGAAACTTCTGGCTAATTCAGTAGTTGCATATTCAGTTATGCTTTCGTCAGCAGCTTAACCAAGAGCCAGCAAGTTAACTTTTCAAATCATTCAAACTCACCTCGGAAGTGTTTTTTCTGCTTGCTTATGACTTATGAAAGACACTAGGACGGGTCCGGGATTATTATTTCCCCCGAGGTATGCGTTCTCGTAATCGATGAAGGGTTTATGATAATATACCACGTATAGACGTACCTGTTATGACTTCGTAAGTGTCCATTATCTGTATAATTTAGAAAAACAATAGATTTGACTATTGTCACCTCGAATAATGAGTCGTCAGTATAGAGAACATGTTTACTTTCAAGAGCCTGCGCTGTGAAATAGCATTGTTTTAAGCTGATCAGTAGGAATCTTCTTTTTACAGATAAATTAGCTGAGTGTTTTTAATAACTTCAAGCGCAAATTTAACGATGATAGTAAAGCCTTTAGTCACCTCCGCTCGCTCTCATCTCTACTGAATGAAAAGTGAAGTTGGCCAAACCAGGTGTAGGTGACTACGAGGCACAAATGCACCACTGAATTTTTGTGTATACATACGAAGAAATATGTTTTGGTAGGTCGCATGACTACCTCGGTGAAATAATGAAGAGGTCATTGAAGAATACAGTGATCTTCTTTTTGACCACTGACATGCACCTTTTTAAATGGATAGCTAAACAAATTTACTGAAAAGTCTATATCTGCTTTTATGTTTTTCTACGGTTTTTGACTTCAAAATCTGTTTTTTTTTCATAGAAATCGTCATAACACTCATATCCTGTTCTCACGATGATGTCCTGGGTCTTCTAGAAGGGGTTCGTAGGCGGCCACTTGAATGAACGAATAGTGTAAAATACTCAGCTGCAATCAGGATGTGTAGACGCCAGCACACAACTATCAAGAGTAACGGAAGGCGGATGGATAATCAGTGGTTTTGAGTACAAGCAAGACGCACCCTTCGTATTTAATACTGAGGAACTAAAATTTTTCTCCTGGCGAAAGCAGTCGCCAGACCATTGCACAGAATTTGGACGGTAGTCATATATTTACTGTAGACCGTAGGGCTTGAAATGTTTTCCAAATCTGGCAGAAGTATGTTTACTACCCGTTGTGCGAGTGAAACTGGAGTAATGTGGGGAGATATGAGACTTTCAATCAAGGTTTTATCTTGTAGGTGAAGCTAATCTCCGCCTCTCGGCTTTTCAGCATAGATTGACTTTACTTACAAGATTGGGTTTCCACTGTAAAAACTGTCCTTGAAAAGCTATCTGCTTGAAGAGTTTTGGTGTTAAGCCATCGCTTATAAAGTTAGCATCCTTCTATGGTTTAACTCTCGTAATGAAGGTAACCTGACGGTTTCAAGTGAAATGGGACCCTATCGTTACGAGGAGATCGGACCTTACCGTGGTGTGATGGTTTGTGTGCCTGCGTGGGTTGATGAGCTGTACTAAGGGCGCCATTGTGAGACTTGCAGAGTCTCACATACCAAGTAGATCAACGGTTGAAGGTCTCACCAACGCAGTCTCGTGGTTCTCCGTGTTGGGACTGGAACATGCCGGACGACTTGTCCTTCGGAAATTGCAATACACTTGAATTTTTCGCCAGAGACTGCTACCTTTTGGTTGAGCTTTTAAGTCAAATGCATTGGTTTGTAACCCTAATTACCCTCCTCTTTAGGGCTGGGCGTCCTTGTAGTAACCCAACCAACGTACACACTTAGTACCAACAATTAACAGTGCCCTCATGCCACATTGACAATCTTGTGTTGTTACCAGCCGCCTAATTTGGTCTCTTTACCACTTTTTTCTACTTTTTTTAACTTCCTTTAGTTCTTAACTTTTTGAATTATGCAAGCGCCCTCGCAAACTGTAGCGGGGGCCTTTTTCTGAATAGGAGAAAGAGGAGAAAAGTCGACATTTTGAGGCCGACATACTCAAAGCTGTTTTAAGAACTGCAGTTGCCTGTGTCCGACTACATACTGATAGCTCGAAGAGAGCAGGGGAGTAACTGCATGAAAACATTTCTAAATAATGCAAAGATAACTAGATTCTCACAGGATGGTAGAAAGAGTTCTGCACTGGTAGCCTCTGCACTCATCCTGTTATCATCATGCGCCACAACACCAACACGGAGAGGTAAGTCTTGAGGTAAATTTGTAAACGTCATACTATTTGATTGCGTACGTTCCTCTTTCGTTGGGTGAACTCCGCTGTAGAAGGTAACCGTAAATTCCTTTGCAGTTTTGTGTGTCCAAGTCGCTGTCACCAATGCTTTGCAACTGCTCAACTGCAGTGTTATACTGCTTGGAGGTTCAACAGGTCCGTCTAATAGGTGGAAGGAAGATACATCATTTCAACTTTTTCAACAGTTTTTTTCCAGGAACATGAATTACATTTGACAATCTAGACATCAAACAAGGCCAAAAAAATAAAGATGAGGAGTGTGTCTGTGCTGGACTCGACTTTTGGAGACGCCTGATATATTTTTTCAATAGTTTTCTTAAGATAAGAAGGCCATGCCAACGCAGCATGCGCACGTCCATGCAAACAATAGACATTTGTGAGAGTGGATTCGAACCGTCTACTTCCGGCATTCTGAGCGGATGTGCTGTTGACTAATCTGAGTGGGTAATTGTTTGCAAACAACGGTTAGGTGTCTCTTCAAACCTGGAAAATAACAATAGAGAAATCAACCGGTTTCACCCTTCTTGGGGCTCATCAGGTAGGCGCAGTCCCCGGGTTTGCATCAACTTTATGTTCTACTTGAAACCAAATTGTACGAAATTAGCGTGGGCTGTCGATAAATTTTCAGCAACCTTATGAGTAGTGCATTACGTATATACATGTATCGCGATATCTCGAATATCGTACCAACTGAAACATGAGGCGGCCTGGTGCAGCACATTCAATTGCCTGGAAACATCGCAAACGAAAGATTCAGCTGGGTCCCAGGTGAGTCTCTCGTAAAACCAAATTTGTTTGCAAATGATTGTGTTTCGCTAATAGTGAAATCAGTTTGGTAAGCAAACGTAAGAGTTTCGGATAAACATGCATTTCACTATTTGTGGTTGAGCTCAAAGAACAAGGTTGCTATGTTGTTCACTCTGGAGTTAGCTGGTAGCAACGTGCATGAGTAAGCTATTATGTGGTCAAAATCAATCGCTTAGCTGGAAATGCATTTAACATTGTGCTCTTTCGCAAACGACCTCTTCATTCTGATTAGACCTTTGGCTTGAAAATGAGAATTCTAAGTGCACATCGTACAGCAGAACAGACAAGACTTGTGGACAGGAACAAACTATCTTGCCGGGCAGATGACTTAGAAAATGAATAGTGGAGGACGGTGGGTCCTCGCTTGAATTACGCATTTTACATTCACAGGTGATTTATTGATGCTCTTCTATACAGATTAACTCTTGGTGTATGGTAGCTGCAGAAGTGAATCCCATGCGTGGGTCAGATTTTGGTGTCGTCTAGCCAGTGAATAAAGTATTATAACAAGCGGATACGAAGCAAGATGGAATTGGATACATCTCCAAATTGCGGTGGGAGCCAACATATTAAGTGCCAAGTTACATCACAAACCTTACGATATCTTGGCAATATTAACGTCCAGCCAGTTGTCTAAGTCACATGTCTCTACCGGCAGTGACTGACGTCAGCTAAAATTCATCAGATATAGGGCAAGCAAATCAGGTAGAAATATCAAGTGTATGAATATAATTTGGAACAGGCGTTCTCTTTGGCTGAGCCCTGATGTGTACAGGGGGTTGATGGCCTTCTAATATCGTATCATATACACTTGCACTTTAGAATTTCCAGGTGTACGATACCTCACTTCATTCTCCTCACTTCATTCTCTGATGTATAACGCTTCACATCTTGCCCATATTTTTGTTCCTTCGTGAATCAACCGGAAAATTTTGATACCCTCTGGAACACCTCCAGACGATGGACGATTGTTAATGTGGATGATCTAATGTAATTTCCATGTTTAATTACGATTTCAAAGGCTGCAAAATATATCCAAGCAATTGGCTGTAGGTCCCAATAAAGAATAGCCCATACATGCTTATCCGGCGCGTTGTTGCGCAACATTTGGTTAAACAAAGCAAGTGCCGAGTTTAGAAAAATGTCATTGTTCAGAAGACAAAAAAGCACCATATAACAGAGAATGTTCCCTGCTTTGAAGCAACAATACAGGACGAAGAAACAAGGGAATTCTGTCTGAGATGGCACGCTTTCTAACTGTGAATATATCCGGGAAGCTTTGGTGTGGGACATATTCAGTCACTTCTTTATGCATTACTTGATATCTCTCATTTAGTTCGAAATGTTTATAAGATACAATCTGAGTCGAAAAATTCAGACAAAGTGCACAGTATTGGTAAATGCTGCAACGTAACAATCCAAGCTGAAGTTTCATACACTAAATAGGTCGTCTTCCGATGGGAGCTGTGTTGTTATTCCACATCCTTCTTTCTTTGAAATCGTTACAGCTTCTGAAACTGTTACACGTAAACATTCATGCTTCCTTCTTTCAAATTATTTCAGAGTGCATGAAGGTTTTTCTGGCTGCAGCCCGACTATTTGCATTGTTTGCAGCTTAAGTCATGCTGTTAAACTGTTTGAAAGTTCCGGACCAAACTCGGTTCAAATATTTTAAAAGGATTGAGCCCCAAGTGGTGTATATTATGGAAACTTTTAAAGTCAAGACACAGCGTAAAGGATGAAGATGCTATAATCCGACTTTTTGGTTGCTGTGGTCTAACTTATCCCAGAATTTCTACAGTGCATTTTATAAATGATAGAAATCATTGAAACAATCTGCCTAC
This sequence comes from Opisthorchis felineus, assembly GCA_004794785.1. NCBI lineage: Eukaryota > Metazoa > Platyhelminthes > Trematoda > Opisthorchiida > Opisthorchiidae > Opisthorchis > Opisthorchis felineus. Next base: position 15,139 of record SJOL01003498.1, on the reverse strand, counting down.
AGCAACCGAAACGTGGGATTTCAGCATCTTTTCCCACTACGCTGTCTGTAACTTTAAAAGTTCCCATAACAGCATTATGTACACACAAATCAGCCACCAATGGATATCTCCGCTTGGTTACCCGATTATTACTGTGCAGGACTGGCTGTTCAGTCACAGTATATTCAGCGCATTGGACGCGCCTTTAGTGAGCTATTAGTGTCTTCAACTAAGCTGCTTCAGTGTTCTTCACGAGATATTGGTAATCACCAGAACGCCAATGTCGCGTGAAATCTTCCCGTCAACCGGAATGAAACTACTCAGAAGGTCGCTGTAGGCTCTTCGGAACCCCACAATCAGTTTTATTTAACTTGATTTTGGTAGACATTCGCCCTGTTTAGTGTGATATTTGTTCTTCTGTCTTCAGCTTGGTTTTAATGGTCATGTCTACACAGTTCCACATTTGATGTGCAGAGCAATTGACAATTCATTTTGGATTATCTGGGCTACAGACCAGCTGACCGACGAGGTAGTATAGACTCATGCATTTTCCAACAAAAATCCAAACATTCTCCGGAACAAGCTGTACACATTCTTATAAGTACACACACATTCTTATAATCTCTCAAACAGTAAACCGGAGTTTAGGGCACGCCTGTGTGGTCACTTAGACATTCACCGCAATTTTTTTACGGAAAACCGAAATCACCTTTATGGAGATGCCGAAAAATGAAACCAGCGGATACATTATTTTTCAAGTTTTCGGCCTATCATCCAGATTCATCGTACATCGGTTATTATCCCCCCACCTGTGTAAAGTGCGTTTCAAAATAGAGTGGAAAATGTTGCATAAACGCTTCGAATACATATCGTAGCTTAGGTGCGAAGGAGCCTCAAGAATGAGGGAAAGGTCCCTAATGCCTACTGTTCCTTCATTCTCCGATTCCGTTCGTGCGTAAACATGCGGTACCCGAAAAACATTCAATTAGTACTACTTCTGAGCCACCAAGAACAAAATGAGATTATTCCGTCAACTATTTAGTCTAAAGATACGGGGAGCGGTTGTAATTACAGACCTTTTCTGGATCAGTCCTACCTGAAGAGGCGTGGTCTACCTCGCTGACAACCTGCTGGTCAGACTGATATTCGGACTGTATGCAACCACCAGTCGTCCCCGAATCGCAAAAATTGATCCCCTCCGGGATGTCACTGAGCAACTCCGGCGCTTGACTCTGAGCGAGGGAATGGTCTTCATGCATACTGCGTTGTCTGCTTGTGGCTGTTTTTGGGACCAGTGTTGTCACCACGGCAGTCTCTTGTGAAATGCTTCCAAGTAAAGACACGGGCCGGTGAATCGGAGCCGCTGAATCTATGTTTAAAAAATGTGACGTTATATAATTACATAAAATACCCCTTTGACTACATATATGCCTTCAAATGTCCTACGGTAGATGCGGTCAGAGATGACCACATGTCCTGTGAAAATATAAATTGTGGCCTATCGTTGTAACCTTGAAATGAGAGTTCTGAAGTTATGTGGCAGGGTTTTGGGATATCAGGGGAATGAACCCGATAATGCGTTAGGTTATTTACTTTTTGTACACAAAATCGTGGGCCAGGTCGACGAATCTACCACTTCATTTTTTTGAAGTTAATAAAATAAGTGCCGATAGGTGGGGAAATTTTAAAACACCGCGGATGGTTTTCTACATTTTTATTACATTTGGTTGCAAGTAGCGGTAAGCAGCACAAACGGGATTTTGCGTTACACATACTAGAAAGATTTGATCTATGACATTTCGCTGACAATATTCTAAGTAGACACTTGGATGGCTGTTGTTAATTATTTTCATGTGATTTCCATCATGATAGCAGTTCGGCTTGTGAAACGAGCCGTTGTATCCTGCCTACTGCGTTTTAAAAAGGTTATCAAAATAATGTTCAAAACTTTGAAACACTCCAGGGATTATTTTAATGAGAAATTGACCACTATCAATTGAAGCCCCTCAGGACGCTTTCCAACGTGCATAGGTACTCCTTAGGAGACGTAAGTGCTACTGCTTCACGAGGCTTGTATTACACACCACGAAATCAACGCTGTACTCTTGTTTTTCATGAGACAGGTTGACAGGTTGCAAGCGGTGGTGAATCTGCAGAAAGTGAAAGAGCTGTACTTTTGCATACTTTTGCCTGCTGGCACTTCCAAGCTCATTGCTGACATCCATATTTAAAGGAGCCGAGGAGGCAATCCACCGGAAATTGGGGTAGTTTGACCGTGGTTTACAGACTAGGGAAGTTCTTTTGTAAGGACGACCATTTTGGTGCTACTGCAACTTTCCAGTGCGATCAACTAAGTTATTACCCTTTGTGAATCCTACGTAAGCTTTGACTGAAGGAAACAGAACGCCAAGTTTCCACTGTTATAGTAACTTTGCTGCACACCCTGGCTGTCTGGCCAAGAAGGGACTCATATGTCATCTCGCCCACCGATCTGTGTGGTGCATTCATACAGAACGGTTGGCAGTATCTCGCCCCTGGACTGCATTTTCCCTGGAAACATGCATGAACCTCCTAATGTCAGGTCGTGGCCGTATGGCGCAACAACAAAGTTTGGCTGTTGGTCCAGGAAGGCTTTACGATATTAGAACGATCCTGCCTCCCATGGTGAGATCCACTAAAGCACAGTGCTTATGAAAATTTTGTGTAGTTTGCAAATCCCAGGTTCAGTTGCTCGTACGTTTCCAGCACCGGTTCAACTTTGACAGCAACCGACAAATGTGTAAAACATCGCCCGACTGGAATGCTAAGGTATGTGCAAACAGAATTCATAGGAAGATACTCACAAAGATATTCACAAAGTATGATTCTGTAGGAACATTTAGTCAAAAGATTTTAAACAGTCTTCTATGAAAACGTAGAGCTACATGTTCAGGAAACCTTTCAGTTGTTGTTTTCATAGCATCTAGCTACTGAAATCCATCTGTTAGTAGCATCCACTAACAAATAAATTTCCAACATTATTTAGTTTTCCTGCAGAGGATTTTACCGGGTGACGTGATGGTGTTCCTTTTAGGATTACAATACATTTTCCAAAGCCTTAGTTGAACACGGATGACTGTGTTTCCACTCATCTTTATAAACAGATCTATCCGTCTTTTCTCTACGGTGGAGGTAGCCTATGATGCCGGATGACTGAACCTTGAACGCATCTCTAATACGCTCTTTAATGCACATAGTCGCCAATTACCTTACCTCTCTATCGTGTCTTCTCACCATAACTACAGCTCTAAAGTATTCTATTCTCGTTTGTTCTCTAAAATACCTGTTGAAACCACTTTAGAGTGAGTTGGACCATTTCGGGCGCAACAGATTTCAGATGCAAGTCAGAATGCTCAGAAGTTTTATCTAAAGATGGACAAATTATACTGCTTGACTCTAACCGTATGAACAACCATTTTAAATTACTCCCACGAAATACTACTGAAGTAAAATTCCCCTGAATCCGGCTGTCCTCCTGACCTTGGTCGAAAATCACAATTTGCTCACCTTTTGGTATGGTGAAAGCGGTACTGTTTATTTCGGGACCCGCGCCAAAAGAATTGTGTCCGCGAATACCAATGGACAGTGACATGTTCTTCGGAAGATCCGGGAGACGGACTTCAAATTGGCTCCCATCCACAGTGATTTTAAAAATAATCGCAGTCGAATTGTACACCGCCACATCAAAGCGGTCCGCAAGGCATGCACTATCCTGCTCCCATAACACCGTCACGCCCGATTCCAGTGTCACATCGATCCAGTCGGGTGCCTTCGGTGCTGAATCAAAAAGATAGAATGATTCAATCGTGAATGCTCTAAGGAAAAGCACGAAAAATTCCAAGATGTTCAGCATACACAAGTAAGTGTTCAGTCTTACTTGATTTATACTAGAGGTTTTCAGACGAAAGATTAACCTTGATGGTAATACATCTTAGTAAGCTAAGTTAATAGCCGGGAAACACTAATCTTATGGTATTTGTGTTTTGCAGATTGGTCTTGAAGATTTCCTCATTTCTTCGGGATAGTTGGGGTGCATACTACAGTTGTGTGATAGAACTCATGCATAGAAAACTTAAGCGTGGCGGTGCGAAGTGTTCAAATGATGAGAACGAAGTTTATTTGTAATACCCGTGAAGCGGATAACTTTCGACACCCGGAGGCTCCGAGATCTCCGGTGCTATGATTGTCCAGGCAGAACTACCAGTGGGCGTAAAAGCACGTTGCTTGTCAGAACTTGCGCTGCAAAGCAAATTTACGCATTTATTTCACTTTGTGACAAAAATCACTGCATGCAACTGTGTACAGGCATTTTTAGCGCTTTCTTCGGATATACTTGAACTTTGTAGTTGCACTTTTATACTTGAACTTGAGTGAAATTTTTACCACAGCTGAGCTTTGTCGAAAACGTGATTATGTTTACGGTGGGTTGCCGGAAGATCCATCCGATAAGTAATAATTCTACATTCTGCATAAGTGGCCAATTCTGAGAATGGTGACTGTGATTTTCTTGAACGAGTGATCTCTTCAAGAAAGTGACCTGCGACCGTAGTGTAATTTGATGTAAGAATTTGCCCGAGGGATTCCACTCCTAAAGATTGACAAATGAAGCGGGAAACTTGGACAAATATGTTGCCCTAATTTTAAGCGTGGAGTGATGACCTATGTACCTATTGCCGGTTGTAATTTACCTTGAAGATTTTCCGAAATTACGGTTTTTTTGTAATTAATTTTATTCTTGAAACGTAATGTACGTCCAGGAGTTCTCACTGCGCTGCTATGTATTTCCCAGCACTACTTTCCTACTAAAACTAATGTCACATGTCAAGAAATATGAGATTTGTTTCTCAGTGATATAGACTTACTGATACTCAATGGTTCGTGACATGATGGAGTCACAGGGGAAGCCAATTGTCCCGTGCAATGGATCATCAGTGAATACCAGTGAAAAACAAACTTTCTGAACAGAAAGTGTGCAGAATTGTCCGCCATTTGAGTCTTTTAAAATATAGGGAGCCAAACTGTGTCGGCTGGGATTTGAAGTCTCCAGGAAAGCGTGTGACGTGATGATTTTTGCACCTGAATAATTATTCACACCGGGACCAATGATTCTTCACTAGGCGGTCTCCATTAATTGCACATCAATGACTGATCTATCTGATTGAACAGAGGACCCATCACTGTGTATACGTCTGAAAATGGTTTTACACTTTCCTGCCACCATTGGGAATGGATGACATCACGATAAGCGACTTTCTGAAAACAACCTTGGTAAATATCTTCCCCGAGCTGATTCAGTCGCCAACTGTTGATGCCATTTCCAGACCTGCTCTGTGTGACCCTTAGGTCAGCGATATTCATTTTACCACCGATCCCGAACACTTTGAGGCCATGGTTAGACAATCCAAACCTCTCTGCTTGAATTTTACTTACTATAACAGATTTGGACGCAAGGTACTTATTCCACTGAGCGACGAAATTGTTCCCAATCTGGTACGTTGTCCTACCACACGGTGAACGGAAAGACGTTTGCCTTGCATGTTTCTGGCTTGCAGTTCTGACCGTGATTAAAATGTGTGGCTTGGTTAATAAAGGGCAGTAAAAATTCGGCTCTTCGAAATTAAATTTTACCCGATAGAAATATAATTTCAGCGAACACTAGAAATTTTGAGCACAAGTGGTGTATAAACGAACCACGTAGATTTCAATCTTGGGCAAATGCGGGACATTCAGTGAGCAGAAGGCAAAGTGTTGATTCGAAAACCATGAAGATTTTCAGTCGAGGGCTCAGATTCACTCACAGGTTACCGGGGAGATGAAAGTCGCCAAACCTTTCTACGTGAACACAAAGGAGGGCATAGAACTGGCAACTGTGTGTGTGCAGTCAACCTAAATCAGCCAAGCTAACACGTGGTGGATTAAGACATCGCTGGTGTGTCTTCTCTAGATGAGGATCTGCAAAACTGAGGATGAACGAAGTACACTCCGTCTACTTGATCCCTTATAGTATTTCTCTAGCATCTACTAAACCACGGATCACGCAATTTGTAAACATCAACCAGGAAGAAGGGCAGGGACCAATTCAGATTGGTCTAATGAGAGACTCTCACTAACATGTTGTTCTTCGCCGGTAAATAGCAGGAAATTTCCCCTAATATTCGACACCGACTAGTTTTGTTAGTTTTACGAGCCCCGACTAAATGTTTCTGATTGTCCTTAAACCTGCTAGCTTATCCGCTTGGCGAAGACTTTGCAATAAAGACAAGATTTTGCTGAGTAATAAATTCCTCAGTAGTTCGCCAGACCCCATTAGAGAGAAGAAATTTTTACGGACTCCAAACAAGTCCCGTTGAATGAAAACGGCGAATATATTTTGCAACCAAAGTAATTCCAACAGTTCTGTTACTTCCAGTGTCTAACTTCAAAAGGTGTGCTAGTAGTGGGCCACGAAAAGCGGTGCAGGACATCTCGGATGCGCGCAGTATTCTTGCGATTACTAGGGCTATTCTTAATGATTACAAAAGTAACCAAACGGCCACCGGTTCAACATGTCAGGGGAGTGATGGAGAAAGGGTCCAGTAATTATGGGATAAAGTGAGGCATACTGTTTAAACATGTGGGCAGACTGAGCAAGATGGTATCATGCACAGCGGGATACTCTTGCTCTTTCGTTGGTTCAGACAAAGAGATTACCAGAATTCTCCGCGTGTTCCGCAGACAGTTTGGTTGATAAATTTGAACGCCAGAGGGTAAGCATTTCTAGTCGTTTTCCTGCTGTTGTGGTCATTTTAACTGACTATTTCGAAATGAATTCTTGTAAACAAAGATAATCGTTCTCATCGACGGCACCTGGTTCCGTGTTCAAACTCAAGGGTGGCTGCCTTAAAACCATAGTTTTTTGAACGTGACGTATTCGTCCTTTGAAACTCAGAGATATGGTGCTTTGCAGATATAATTATTTCACACTGGCAAGGACAGTCCCTGCCTTACGGATTCGTGCATTGATCTCATGTGTTGCACTACACTTGCACAGTATACAACTCCCGAGATAGATGAAGCGTTCTATAGCCTCTAGTTTGATTACAGGTTGCTTGACAGCGAGTTCAGGCGCGTGACCTTGCGTTTTTGAGTGCAAGATGCATACTATCAGTTGCATCTACTTGTCCTCTCCGAAGTGGAGAACCCTGCCGCCAGGATATTCCAGATCGACATAGTTTCTTCAGCATCAGATTCACATGGTCTCAAGTCTGAAAATACAAATAACCTATTTGACAAACTCTTGGGGCATTGATTTCTTACTAAGTGCCAAATTGGACGGACTTGGCGAAAGAATTAAATATGTTCTAGAAAACTAGAATCTTCACACTTTTGGATGGTCATTGCCCGTGGCATTATTCTGGCACGTGAGGCTATTGAGTCAACGCTCCATGGATCATCATAAGGCAAAGTAAGACAAGTAACGCAGTAATTAAGCTTATTCTTCTGTCAGCGTCGCAGTCGTTGTGTGTCCTTGTTTCGAAGACAGACATTGTTACCGATTATCACTTGTTGACAGTGACAGCCTCCTTTTTCCAAATGGAGACAAACGGATTGGACAAGCTCTGAGTGAGGTCCCCGCCGGTATCCCTGAACAATGCAGGTGGGAATTCGTCCAGTGGCACATGAAGGAGGTGCTCAGTCATAGAAATCCAAGGTCCTAGGTGGTTCCTTGTTCACCGTTTGGAGTCCTACTGACGTTCAAAAATCGAACAGGGGTTCGTAGATGGCTGAGAGAATCGTTGTTTGATGTGCTTGCCATGGACTCTCTCCTTTATCACAGATGTTCCCGTCAGTCTGCTACTTGGTGGTCTGGCTCACAGACAGTGTTTTGCCGAGTAGTTGCACGAACCGACGGAAACAATCTTCCTGGATCCACAGAATCCTCATCCTTCTTCAACTACTTAAGTCCGTGTCCACCGTACCTCCCGGTTGGCGCGCACACTGATTTTCACATGACTTCTGATGATTCGTTGGACTTAATAATGTTCGAGACTGGCAGAGATATTTCTTCAAAATTCAACAGCCGTCACTATTCTGTCCTTTATTAATTGCTGAAGTGAATCTGGTGGCACCGTGTTACATGTGAAGCTTCTGACAGTTTGCAAAGATACGGCGATCTAGTTCAAGTGCGAAGAGAAATCTGGTACTATAGGGATTTTATTTGATGCAGCCAGTGCTGCAGTCGTTTGGGACTTAGACAGGCAAGGGAAACGGAACACAATTAACTTTCCGCTTGTGAGGCTACTAGAAGAGTCTCACCGACGCGATTATGTACGACTACACAGTATAGCAATGCTCCTTCAGGGTGGAGGCCTGGAACAGCGCTAATCCGTGAAAAGTTTGTCGCAGAAGCCTCTGGATTGTCAGATGTTCGCAACCAGAAGGGAGACGAGGTTGATGGATCAGACTGCTGAAAAATCATGCTGGGATATTGAATACCTGTTCACGATACGCAGTGTACATCAATTTGGGACAAATCTGGCATACAAGGAGGAACAGCATCAGAGAGCGAACACAGGGGCATTCAGGTAAAATGGACGTCGGCGTTTAACTGGATATGCATGAAGCTGTCGGCGCCAACGGACGCACAGATGATGTAACCCATACTCGTTCAAGACGAGTTAAAGCGTAATTCTTAACATTTCGGGTCTTCAAGGAAAGCACTAGTCACGGAGTGAGGTGAGGTGGGGAGAACATAAATCATACAGAATGCAAGGGGCTATAAGAGTGGCCCGTTTTAGTTCGCATGACTTGTTTCATGCAGAAGCAAGTTAAATTGGTTGATTATGCTACGCAATGACCCTGGTGCACGGGTATATTTCCGCTTGCACGGATCTTGGTTATCTGCAGACGTGGATAATACCTGAGTGCGCAAAACTTCGAAGGGAGTTGAAAATGCGCACAACCAAAGAATGTAGTTCGAAAACCTAACCTCAGAACCGCGGCAATTGACCAGAAACGCTTAAGCATCACATCTATTTTACCAAACGCGCTGCCAAATTTTCATGAAAACATAAACCGGAGCACCACGGACCAGACATACTCACACTGCAAAATCGGTTTTGAAGGACACTGCGAGTGTCGCACGTACACTCCCAATTGAGATAATAGGAGGCCGCAAACTGTCACACCACTGTAAAGTGAAGCCCACCCGCGTCGGTTTGTAACCAAATAAACGTGGCCTTCAGTGATGTGATGACAATTCTGACGGTAAGTCTATGTTTGGGTCCATACAAGTAATACTATACTGAGTTGAGGAATTCTGAGTTGTCTGGGTAAACACACCCCGCATTCTCAACGCAAGGTCACTTGGAGTAAAACCATCTGCGAGGCGGACCGCAAACTCAAGATGGAAAACGAGAATACCAGTGAGATCACCAGTGGTGAATCACACTTCTGAGGTAGTTGTGGTGGAACAGGTCTTCCATGCGACATTTGGATAACTGGCTGGAGGTTAATATGCCTGCGGTAATTGATAATCTGATTCAACCGAACTTAACCGCGTTTGTAGCACGCCTTAGGTGGAAAACGCACAAGCAAACCGAAAAACCTCAAAGAAGTAAATATATGTGAGTAAAACAAAAGCGGAAGTTACGCTGGGGGGAAAGGTTTACACGAAACAGCTATTTACCTGCAAGTATGAAGAATTCGGAACCCTTTGTTTCTGGTCCCAATCCCAGTGCATTGCGTCCCTGCACACCAACAGTCAAGTCCACACACTGAGGCATTTCAAAGATTTCGATGATTCTATTTGTGGTTCGCATAGACTTCAAAGAATTTCCGTTCACATCGTACACATTCACGTTGAAATCGACGACGTCGCAGGCTCCTTCATACGACCATTTTGCCGTCACCTGTGATGTATTTTCCACGGTATGCACCTGGATGTTTTGTATGAGTTCAGGAACTACAAAGTGTGGGAGCATTTTGCAAAGTATATCAGTTAGTACTGCCGAAGGATATCCCGTTGGTTACCAATTTTGATGTTCCTTCGGATGATTCACTTTTGCCGACTGTGCGGCAAAACGTCCTATAGGGCAGTTTGAAAACATTTCAGATTGAATTTTGTTTGTCTGAGATGTTGTCGATTCTTGCTCTGATAGGAATATGTACTGCGGGCTTGACTGCATTCCTCGGGGCTTTAATGATGTGAGCGATAGTTCAGGGTTTAACCTATTGATCCGTTCAAACTACTTCGTTCACAATACACAGTCAACCGCCTCAGTTGATTCCAGATCAATTTATTGCTTAGCAGTTGCACCTGATTTTCGGGGGAGCAGTTGGATTATATTTATTGCGTAATTTTGCAGAGGCAGCTTGTTAGTAACCATTATTTTCATTCACGTAGTAATCATCCCCAGTATCGTTAGAGAGAAGGATTTTAACCACAAGCATTTGTTAACTAACCGGGTGCATGAATAAACCGCCACGAAGTTGTCGCGAAAACCTTGTAATAATTGAACCTCTAGTGTGGGTGTACAAGCTAAAATCCCGACGCAGAGTAGAACTGGATAATGCCGAAGATTTTAAGTTCGTACTGGGGTCTGCTCAACAACGACTGCGGATCCAGATAGTGGATGTGGCCAGTCTCCATAGCGCAGATGGGATAGTGGGTGTGCAACCTGCAGGCGTCGAGAGAACCGTTTTATACTGTTTGAGTTGACATCTGGTGGCATGCTGTCGCTAGTGGAGTGCTACCAATGCAAAACACAACGTCCAAGAAGAATAAAATAAGCGTAATATCATTATATCTCAACCAGATTATCCCCCATTTTCTATCCCACACGACTGAGAAAGCGTATGTACGACATTCAGGGGACTACCAAGTTAAGGTTTCTTAAACCGAAATGCTAAGGCCACTAAACTGACGATAGGTTTCCCGTGATCTGGCAGTTGCATGCCTTGGTTATCCACACGTGACTAAAACAAAATTGTGACCAATATTCAGCACTGATTTTGTCTGTGAATTAGAATGCTTCTAACTTGATGGCCCTCCTGGGTTGGCTTGAAATTCCGCCGCATCAATATCCTGTCAACTTTGCTAGGTACGGCCTTGACTCAGAGGTGAATATTTGCCATTGATGGCTTAGCGAGTCCTGCTGGACTGGTAACAGTCAACTTCGTCGTACGTAGTTATTGTGATTTAGGATACCGATGGAGGATGATTTTGCTACGAAAGGCATATTGGTGACGGATAAAGTCATTACCGAGGATTGCGAGAAACGTCGACCGACTAAATATGATATGTGGCAGAGTGACATAGCACCGAGTACTGCTGGGAGCAGATACACCTAATAATATGACGCACGAATGACTAATTGACTTAAAAGAATGATCCCCATCTACGTCGCAGAACATAGGCTGAATCAAGGATTTTACTTGCATACCAAAAACTATGTTTCATATTTAAGTCTAACAGCCCATCTATCTATCTATCTATCTATCTATCTATCTATCTATCTATCTATCTATCTATCTATCTATCTATCTATCTACCTATCCGCCTATCCGTCTATCCGTCTTCCGTTCTACCTACCGGTGTGTCTGTCTCTCTGCCTGCGTGTCACTCACCATATCCAACAATAATCGATCAGTCTTTTTATATGTACGCCTCTCTATCCATCCGTAGATCCACTTTTATTCCGACACGACAACATATATTCCGGCGTAAATATCCAAATCCTACATAAGCCTGCCACTATTCGTGGTTGTCTTGATTCAGTGCTGTAATAATCCTGCAGGCTACACTGGCTGGAACTCAGTTTCGTAAGTTCAGAGGAAGAGCAGTGATTCCTTGTGCTACGAGAAACAGTAGTACAGAGATGATTTAGGGTGAATTTGTCCTGTCTGCTGCCCCAGTGGTCTGAGAAAAGTGAGCTGTTTACCTTTGATGACTGACATCTTCATATTTATGAAAGCAGCGGTATTTTCCCCTCCCAAGAAAGGACGGGGTTTGAAAAGTGCTGTTCCAAGAACCACACACTCCGTTCACCGCAGCAGTGACCGTGACCGTCAGTAAGTCATCCAATACGGTTGACATATTATTAAAAAGCATGAGTCCTGTGCATGCTCAAAAGGCAACTGTTTTGGGTAGCGGCAAGGAGAATCAGATTCATGCCTTATCCTTGCCCCTAGCTGAGTAAACCCCATCGTCTTTTTGTTCAGTCGTTAAAGAAATCTCCCATCTTCAGTCGCTGACTGTAAGAGAAGAAAGACAAATTCAGGAACTGAACCCTAAAATGTCAGGAAACCCTGACATGAGGAAGGAGTTGACAGGTCTGAAAGGTGGACTGATCTGACTGCAAAAGAATCCAAAAGTCAAAGGATAGAGTTGACGGATTTTGATGAGATCGGGCAGAGTTCTCCAGGAAAGCTACGGAAGGTTGGCTCTGATTACATCATGGTTTGGCGGAATAACACTAGAAGGCCGATGTAATTATGGTGTCGGGTTGAGAAGAGTAAAGCACATGAATCGGGCAATAATAGATCAGCCAGAATGCATGAAATCTGGAATGATGACCATCTGATTATTGCCACCCAGTAGAAAGATTGCCATAAGTATCCGCGCCTGCGACCTCAGAGTACCACACTCTGATGAAAAAAACAAAATCTACTGTCAACTGTCCTACTTACAGAGATCTGCACCCTAAGCGACTCCTCCTCAAGGTTGACGGATTTCATTGCTAAGATTGGCAATGTAGTCAAAGGTGGGCGGAAATAGCCTGCCACGTGGGCTCATTGAGGAAGTGGATGCATACGTCATCGTGCAGCAGAGAAATTTTCCTAATATACCGGAGGATGGGCCCTTACTCAGTACGGATTACCCTTCTATGCGTACTAACGTGGGCTTCTGACTCAAAAAATTTGCCACTCCTGGAGCACGAGGAGCTTATTCCCGCTAGACTGAGTAGGATGAAGTACCAGAAAAAGGCATCAAATTTTTGCGAAACTGGCTGGCTAACTGGAAGGTGGATAGTCAAGCCCCAAACACACCCAAATGCCACTGGACTCAAAAATAAACACAAACCGGTTGTGGATATAACTAAGGTAAAGCAACAACCAACGAATTTTTCAGTCAGAATAGGTAATCGAATAAGTAATCTACCAATTGTTACCAAACTTTTCCGAAAACGATAATCGACACTTACCCTGATTCAGGTTACCTTGCCGTTTCTGTAAAAGCCTTACGATCGAAATGACAAAAAGTCTCAAAAACAACTTGGGAACGTTAAAGCAACGCAATTAGAACGTCCGCAGAAAGCAAAGAATAAATGGTTGACCAAACGTGGTCAAGACCTCCAGCCATACATGACTGGACTTTGCTGACCTTGAAAAATCTACGGATCGAAGGTTCAAGATTTTCAGCTGCTAGAAGTAGAACAAACTGGTGAAAAACTCAACAAGCTGGACGAAATTCTGGGAGCATGCAAACAGTTTTCAACACGACTGAAAAGGTCCAGAGGTGCTGAGTTGAACCATGTGGACTTTATGCCCCAACATATACTGAAGACCTACTTGGATGACCTGCGTGCAGCCGGAAGCAGCTCAATGCCACAGAAGGCACGTGATGGAAGGAAAATTGAAAGTCTTGTGAAAGAAACAACCTTAGCACAACCTATCCTAGATTCGCTTTCATATGCAGTGCGCAAGATTATGACACTTATCCTCCTCAGTAGACTAGTCGCTGGCATTTCGGGGGAAATCTTGAGAAAGAGTGTAGGTTTCGAAGCAGTTGAGGTGTGGCTGCTATCGCAAACCCAAGAGAAGTTTCGTGGACAGAACAAACTGCCTTGGGGTCTTAATACATTACTCATAAGGTTCCTGAAAACTATTCGACAGCTTATGGGTGTTTTACCCTTCTCGCACCTCATAAAGTAGGCGCTTAAAAACATCATAAACGGGAGATTGAGCTGGGTTTCAGGTGAGTCTTTCATTAAAACCAAACTGATATGTAAATGGGTGTATTTGCAATGTGGTATGCTTGTTAAATTTGCCAAAGCCTTCGGCTTGGTTAAACAGGACTCACTGTGGGGCGGTATACAATATCTTGGCTATCCAGAAATCTTTTCAGTCACAAGAATGCCTTCCAAACTGGGATGAAGCCCGAGTGCATACCTGTGCAAGATGTCTAGCGGTCATTCTTACATTCTGAAAAAGAGTCACAGGGGCTTGTCACAACATTTGCCTTAAGGGAGTCTTACAAGGGTACAAAGAACACCACAGAAATGCTTCAGGTAAAGTCAATGACTCAGCATACGGACAGGTGTTCCAGAAGATCTGGGTGTTGAGAAGTCGTTACTACCACACGGTATGTTTGGGTTCGTGAAAGATCTCACTCAAATACACTACAAGAATTCTCCAGAACAAATGGAATGGCAGAGTACAGGAAGAGCAGATGCGCCTATAAATGAGTGAAAAGGAAATTGAGGAAAGTGATACCCTGGTCAAGGAAGTAGAAACTAATGGCAAACAAAGTGAATAACAAAACAAAATAATAAAGTTGAACGAAGAAACGCATTCAAAATATAGCAAAGCCTGAAAAACGCCATAAGGAAACTATCCGAATAAGATGAAAAATTGGCACTAGAAGATAGAGGAATACAGGTAGTGTAAAACTACCACAGAAAAGATAGCACAAGAGGACCAAATAATTTTATAAAAACAGGCAAAGTATATTCGCAAAGAAAGAAAAAAAATCAAAATAACAGCACAGAGAAATCGAGAGGAAAAAAAGAAAAACGCACACGAATGGGAGAAAAAATATTCGGAAGAGAGAAAACAAACATGAGAAAAACGAAAACAAAAACAGAAAAGCAATTGCAAAAAACCGAAAGTCAAAAAACATAAGCGTGAAAAAGGCACAGATGAAGCCGCGGGGTCAGAAGCGAAACGAGGCCCAGTCCTAAGCCCACCGATGGTTTAACAAACAACTGTCAAACTAGAAGAACGACTAAGCTCACGGTAGCGATTTACCTGCAAGTATGGAGAATTCGGAACCCTTTGTTTCTGGTCCCAATCCCAGTGCGTTGCGTCCCTGTACACCAACAATCAGGTTCACACACTGTGGCAGTTCAGGGATTTCGAC
>SJOL01003487.1:188506-218235 GCA_004794785.1 Opisthorchis felineus | reverse complement strand
GAAGAAAGTTCTTTGTCAACTTTCGTCCATGTTGCTGTATTCTTTGCCTTTGCATCCTCCAGAACTTTGGAAACAAGCTCCAGTTTTGCTTCGAGTGTCCCGAGTAAAACGGAGCAGTCACACTGACCTATTAGATTTTGCGGTGCAGATTTGGTTCCGTTTTTGGGAGCCGCTTTCTTAGTTGTGGAAAGCATTGCCCCACTAAGGTAAAGGCAGCTGGCGCAGACAAACGGGTCAGGAGAGTTGGCCAGGTGGCTTACCTGGTCGTCCTGTAAACCTGTGCATTTAAAGTGCCACCAAGCCTTGCAGGGGTGGCATTGCATACCACGTCTTACATTCGAGGGACACCTATTTCGTCCCAAACTGTTGTGGTCCATCGATGGCTGTGGGGTGCAGCTTGAATTGATTTGCGTCATCATTGAGAATGGGTGCAAAATAGGAAATGAGTGTGAAATAACAGGGGTTATCACGTAAACGCTGTGTTAGAGTGAAAAAATTCAACAAATATTGCTCGTGGACACTGTAGATAGATTGAAAAGTG
Organism: Opisthorchis felineus; assembly: GCA_004794785.1. Taxonomy (NCBI): domain Eukaryota; kingdom Metazoa; phylum Platyhelminthes; class Trematoda; order Opisthorchiida; family Opisthorchiidae; genus Opisthorchis; species Opisthorchis felineus. Next base: position 217,694 of record SJOL01003487.1, on the reverse strand, counting down.
AGGGAATTCTTTCACAACTTCGCACGAGGAAAAAACGAAACCGATTTCAAACGTACCGCGCTTTGATCGGGTCGGTACAACCTGAACTCGGCACGCAACAACACAACGGAGAGGAAGTTACAACCAACGAGGCATGCTTATTACGTGAAAAGTCACCGCAGTTGTAGGAACCGAAAGAAAAATACGAGGACAATGGGCATGAGGTACGACAAGTTCAAAGGTGAAGCCGACTGACCTGAACTAAAACTGAACACCATTGCTGGCCATGAGTGACCTTGGGTGGGCGAGTAAATGGCTAAGGTCACACAAAAATTCAGATGGGGATTGAGGAATTCGATCTGGAGACGAATGGCGAGTTTTGTCACAAAAATATGGTCTAAATTGAAACCGAGTAAAAATACCTTGCAAGAACTACTACACTGTAGATCCCTCAGGAGGTGGTACCAAAATATATCTTGGGTCCCAGCACACACCTGTTGTGGCTGAAAGAGGGCAGTAGACTGGTGTGGAACGCTGGAGGTAAAATTTCAGGATAAATAAACAGGTTGCCACCCAAGTTGTTTAAATACCATACTATGAAACCAAAATTGAAGGTAAAATTATGCGACTCCAGTCACAAAGCCACTGCTGTCAGCTCCGAACCACCAGTTGTGTGTGGACGCTTGTAGGAAAGGCTACTATCACCCGGAAAGTAAGGCCTTTATACCTTAACTTTTGCGTACCAATTGAGGTCCACTCCATGGAGCAAGGAGGGGAGGAGAGGAGTAGTATAAGTATATTATACCTAACAATAGTTTTATTTCCAACCATGCAAACAGCACACCACTTGTTGCATCATTGGGTTATTACAATTTTAACGTGGCGGGCAGCAACACAACAAAATTTAGGGTAATTCCAAGGGACTTGCTTATCACGTGACGCTTAACCGTAAACTGCGAAAAACAAATGACTGGGACAGCGGGGTGGAAAGTACGTGTATTTTGGCGATAAGTCCGGCTGATTTGAACCAAATGTAAAAAACGTTGGTGACGATTTGTGAAATCGGATGCTTGACGCAAAGAAAGTGGTTATGGAAAGCGTGTGCAGGGCTGATGATATGGAGAGATTTGCAGTAGGGATGGGTGACAGTTGGCATCTCAGAAGTATGGTATACCTCGAAAGTGGACAGATTCCTGGTATCGACTTCCGAGGGTAGTAATAAAAAGTTCTTTAGGAGGGAGTGTTAGTACTACCGTATGGGGCCAAAAAAGCGTGCTAAATAGGAATGCCGAATTTGTGAACGGGGCAAACTAAAGGTGCGCTGGAACACTCCGATGAGTTAGTCTGACGGAGGCGCCAACCTGATGAGCACAAACTCACGTCATGAGGGAACAGGTAGGCAGGTTGTTTGCAGCTATAGGCAAGAGTCTAATAGGACCAGAGATGACAGTCTAGAATAGGAAGAGAATAACTGCGACGTGTCACCAGACTGAGCAGAGCAGCGACCCGCCATGATCGATCAAATAATGGGGCAGTGACCGAAGTGGTGCAGCTCAGAACGACTTAGGGCCTCTTTTTGTAAAATGTGGAGAATTTATGCCCGCTCATGAATAGGCGGTGCAAACGGCAGGTTTAAACTAAGGCGTCTCAGCCATAAGGTCTCTAGGCAAAGGGACAAAGAGCGAAGGCGGTATGGCTGTGCACATTAGGCCTGAAACGGAAGCTTGGGAAACAGGTCCCGCCAGAACCGCACAGCAGTCCGACAAGCCTGTAAATTCAGTGAGACGAGTTCGAGAGCGGATTCCAGAGTGGGTCCTACAAATTGCTTAAAAATGGCAGTCGAATAAGGTGTACTGCAAAAGTAGCAGCGAATAAAAAAGGACAGCCTTTGTGGGTTGGCACTACACATATTTAGAAGGGCTAAGGGAGCAGAAGAACCTGGGATATAGGTGTCTTTCCTCGGGAAGGTTAGTTACTGGCAGCCCATCAGGTATGCGAGTCCCGGGCAAAGCCTGGACTTGGTAGGGGAAAACCAGGTTTTTTGGAAAATAAAAACATGGCTGGGGTAGAGGCTAGGAGGGAGCTGCGGTCCAGATCACACGGAATGTTAAACAAAGCTAGGGCAGTCACCGGCCCGAAGTGAGTGTGGCCTCCAAATATCGTCGGCAAATAGAGAAAAAATGCCATGCGTAATCCAGACAGTGACCTCACAACTGCAGAGCATGAATAGTGAAGGCCGAGCAGTTAACCTGAATAACGCAACTGGTGATGGGAGGTGGTCATGTGAAGAGGCCACCGATCTTAGCAATCTGCGTTCTCTCTGTAAACGGAGGCATGAACTAACGCAGGAATGGGTCAACGGTACCCGAAAACAGTAATTTTCTGGGAAGAGCGTTGTTTGGGGCTTGAACGGGGGCCTCATGAATATCAATGCAGATAAGAGTGATACGAACTGACATCGTAAGTGGGTGAAATGGGATTGCGGCAATCTATCTGAGAAGTGATAGATAACCACCAACAACTGATCACCTTTTGGAAGCCTTCTGTTTGTCAAAATACCTCTGTATATTCTTGATATGTCACTTCGTGGTCGCATTGTAACGCCGGGGAAATTACCCTGTGGGTCGGCCTCTAAAGGCCGCATGGTGGATTCAGTGCTCACTTCTCGATCTGATGCGCTGCACGTGGCCAATTTAATCGCACTGGCTCCCAAGGTGTCAGCGGTCGGTCCGCACAATTCGGTTATAACCAAATTCTCAGGTTCAGAGTTGTCCGTTCTCTGGCCCTTGTCCTCAAGTTCAAGTGGTACGCCTCTTGACAGAGAAGAGTTGGAGGCCAGCATTTCCAAGGTTTCACAAAAGAGATGGCATGTGATTACCCCTTCTGTGACTGCTTCCTAAAGTATAAGTACTGGCTCCACATTGGTTTTTCGACCCATGGTTTTGAGATCTGCCCAGTGGTCTCCGCCGTCAAGGTCCGCATGTGTGGATAATCGACCAGCGGATTTCTCCGCATGCCGTTGTGTAGTTAACCGAATCCCCCTTGAGGCTCGTCATGAGGGCAAGGATTCCGTAGTTGCCCGTTTCTCGTCCTCCGAGGATAGAACTGTGGGTTGCTCCACGCATATGTGAGTATGTTTCCGCTCTCCACGCGTGCCCCAAACGTGGGCTCTGGTGCCAATGGCAACTACTGGGTCAGCCACTTGTGAAAAGAATCCGCACTCTAGTGTAATGGTTGGCTTGATCATTCCGCCTTTAGTAGTATGAGAATACAAAACTTCCATAGGATTGTTCAGGAGGTCGGAAGCAGCCTTCGTATCGTCGACCCTTGGCTTGCTCTGCGCTGCACCCAGTGACCCGATTTTCGTGCCAATAGAGGGCGATCCTCTAATGTGCAGCCATGCCATACTCGTTTAGCATCAAGTTTTCTTCGATGGACATGCGATTTATCCATATTTATCAATTTTGTGAACAGACTTCAACTATCTGGCAAATGTTTGTGAATGCATGGGCTCAGGGTGGCAAAGAATTGCAAACGGACAAAAAGTTTCTCACAACTTTGCTGTAATTGGGAGTCAGTATCCGCACAATGGAAATGAATTTTCGAAAGCTAAGACGTGCCCCTGATGGACTAAAACAGATAAGCAAGTGAGTTCAGAATACCAGTCAAAACCTTTGAGCCCCGTCCAGGCGTTCCGGGGTCCCATTGATGCTAGGAAAGTTTTTCACCAGAACTTTTCCGCCAGAGGTATAATTGCTTCAGTGGACAATGAAATCTTGTGAGCTGCGGAAATGTGAACGCAGATTAGAGTGGTTTTGTTGTTTGCGTACATACGCAACAAACTGAAACTTTTTGGCGTAAAAATTATTATTCTGTCCGCAAAGCTTTTGCAGCTGAGAGCATTGTGCGGCCGAGGAACCCCGCTGTGGTTGTGCGTAAAACATTCAAGCCAGATGACACGCTCCAATTCAGTCAGCCGGTGAAAAAGGAAAGATTTCACTGACAAATAAGGGTGAATGACAGACGAACCCGATTTCTGGTGTACTATCACAAATGACTGCGGACAGACAACGAAGATTTTATATTTAACTACTTCTGCCCCGTCAAATTGAATTTGAAGAGGCCGCACTACCACATGAAGCACTAGGTGGCATGTTAAGATTATCATAGTATTTCTTAGCCCCCCTTAGGTACTGGGGTGGATGTATACCGACGACAACCGATTGCATTGCATACGGGTTTCAACCTTCTTACCACCAATGAGGGCGTGCTGCAGCCGTGGACTTGAGATTTGAGCGACCTTCACGTCCTTGTGTGCTGAATTTTTGTAGCATTGACTCTATGGGACACCCAATGACGGACTTGGAAAAATCACTGTTGTAAGTAGCTTCATTTGGCGTCGTGCAGGAACTTAAGGGATGCGCGCGCAGTTAGTCATAGTGCGGACACAGTAACGTCAATTGAAGAAACAGAGTTAACCTCCATATTGACTGCTTGTGTCTGCGCGCAGCCTCAGGCCGACTTAGTAAGATGTCCTCCGCCGGGGCCATCGTACGTTGAAATATGATAAGGTGTGGGATAATCAGAGTCTACCAGCGCATCTGTCTTGTCTCTACCTTGCTGCCCTATGTGACCGTGGCGCAAGCAACCTAGTCGGTTCACAGCTCTTAGTGAGCCCCACCAGCCGTGCTTATTCTTGACCGGATCGGGAGATAAACTCCAGGTAGCCGAAGCGTGAGCGGAACATCGCTAGAATCACTGGAATTGTGATTGGCTGTTGTCCACGTCCACCGGTTATGGGAGCTCGCTCCAGTGTGCAGCCGGGCGGCGTACCGTGGACCAATCATATGTGTACTAGGATTGTCGGTCTTTGCAACGCTCACCGCGCGGGCAGGGCTGTCGGAGTTTCCCCCGTCGGTCGGTTTATCGGCTGGTGATATCACCAATATATATTGGTGTGGTGAATTCTAAACGCCGCACGCTTCCCTCAGGATATTTCCCACGGGATAGGCTTATGACATTACGAACAATGCCCCATGTTCTCGAGCTTTGTTCGCAATGTGCTTCGGACAATTGCCTCATCTTCTCCATCCGTTTTTGACTTGGTTTCAGATAATCCTGTCGTCTTATATGTTCAGATAGCAATTCATATCGCTGTCTCATGTGTCATACGGTTCTGGAACAGGTTCTGTCGGTTTGCAAATACTGTTGTAACACCCTGTAATGATTCCCAGTTTGAATTTCCTTTCGTGGTGAAGATAATTGAGTTTTTCAGGAATACGGTTGAACAAAACCCTAAGACACCCGCCTCTTGGGAAAACCACCGGAAAAGATTCGCGCATACCGCAGTGTGTACGGTGTAATGGGTGTACTCCAGCTAAATTTGCCAGCATCGCGCTGGAGTACGATCGCTTGCTCCCGAGTACTGAAATTACGGAGCAAAATGGGACACTTTAGAGACCGAGGTGCTTGTAGGTCTGAAGATAACTGATTTGACGTATACTGCCTTATTTTTCTGGTTCGTGAGCACCCCATTGTCGTTAGCCCCGAAACTTCAAAATAATCTCAAGGGACCGGTTCTCGGTGTAACGCTAAAGCTTACAGGTCGCGGCCTAACTTCGCCTCCCTCCTTCAGGTAATACAGGCCGTCTGGCCTTGGCCTTTGGAGGTAATCCAGTTACTGCTGAACACTGCTTTCCGACTGTTCTGACAAGAATTCACTGGACCCAGACAGTTCAGTTCCGTTTGTCTCAGGTTATCTTCAGCTCGCTTAGAGCGTCTCCCAGAACTTCCACATCAAGAGGCAGAGAACTGCTACCAGCCAGAGTGAGTTGTGCAGCATAAACAATATCAGCGACTATCGGCTCACTAGTCATCGTAAGATGCTCAACTAAAATGACGGTCAAATCAATCAAACTGGTCACTTTGTTCACATAGGCAAATCAGAATTCAGTTTACGGGCTTACTCACTTCCCCTTCTCTAATGGGATGTAAGTCAGCCCTATAGCCGTTTGATCGGGAGCACTTCCGTGGTGAACTCGTCGGTTATGGCTAGTATGCTACCATACTAACCAAAGTTACCTTAGGAGCTTGTATGGAAACAGGGTGAACGTTGCATTGATCACTCAGGTTTCCCTAATACTATATTCCTACCTTTGGAGGTTCAACCAAATGTAGTCGTTCCATTTTGCGCCCATAGGCGCGTTGGGTAGTAGATCTAGACACAGTCCCGTTTCGTCATCTCAGGAATTTACAACAGATCTTGCTAAGTTTCTTTAGCTTTATGTATGATGACTTACTGGTTAATTCAGTACATTCTTCCAAAAAGAAATCCCAAGTTGTTCGTAAGTATTTATTGCCTTAACTCTAGGCGAAATGGGGTCAAAGCGGTGCACATAACATTCAGTCGAATAAAAGGACTTCTTGGTCATTTTCATCAAGAAGGGAGGTAATACCAACAAGTTCAGTTGTAGTCTTTTGTTGAAATAAGATATGAGGTGAATGGCATGTTTGAGTGAAAGCAAGTGCGACTTTCAGCTTCCTCATATAAGGGGCATAAGCGGACTATAAATATAAAAAATCAACTTTAATATGGTTGGTAGGGCTCGCGTTGTGAGAGTTGGAAGGTTAGAGTCCACCACCAACAAAATGTGGCAATAACGTGTCCAAAGAGTGTGCTGCATAGCGAACCTTAGGTGTAAGCTAGAGCCTTGAGACCCAACGCGTCAGTGGTCCATAGGCACCCGGGATTACTTTTCAACGTACTGGGCCTTCTTTTCACCTCGCGGCTATCTGCCTCCAGATCCCAGTGATGACCTCACTTTCGTGTTTTAATGACTGTTCCCCCACTACTTTTCCTGCACGACATCGCTGAGGTGTTCAGCTACTGCTCAATTTGAGCAGACCTTTCGACCTGGAAGTAGACGGGTTGGGGGACTTCCTTCGTGAGAAGCCTAACCAGCCTGTAGATCAGCATCCTGTCGTTGAAGTCAGTTCGGCCTAGTTTGATTGCCGGGATTTGCGTACGTGTCTGCTTTTTTCCCATCACCGCATCTTGTAGCAGCGATAGCATATGAGGGAGGGGGAACGATGCGTGCATCATCATCATCATCAAAAGCAGCAACATCAGTGTTGACACTGATGCTTCACTGGACAAATAAGAACGGAAAAGTTGTTAATGGTCAAGAATAAGGGAGTGGACGCAATAGCGCCACTGGTTGCGTGGCATCACCATGTTGGTGATTACCTCCCACCATTGACCTGGTGGGCCTCTAACAGCCAAACCCTGGAGACGATATGTGGCAGACAGAACTTGTTGGGGGTAGTCGATCAACTGGCATTTGAAGAACATGACCGAGCCAGCGTGGATGGTGCAGTCTAATGGAGAAGCCGGTGATTTGTTGCCAAAAACTGCTCATGACACTTCAGCACTGCCGATCTGGCCTTCCCATGATATACGTGTAATGCCTCGAAGACGCCGCTGGTCATATCCAAGCCATCTCTTAGCTACTGTGCGTTGAGGACAAGTCCACAATCGTAAAACACTAGTGAATACTGCCGCCTTGTAGACTCCGTTTTTCACGAATAGGCTAATGTCACCTCACCCCACAGAGGTGCCTAAGTGGTTGGAAGACAGTGGTTCTTAGCGATTCTAACATCCCCCCTCACCACCAATGCTACCATCTGTCACTCAACTACTCAAGCTGGTGGTTCTGTTACCATGATAAGCTTTGATGGTGTGGCAGAAACTGTTGCAGCCAAAGCCAACTTATCCTTAGTACATAGTTTTTGCTGACAAACTGCCTGATTGTTACCCAGATACACACTGGCACCGCACGGGAAGTCTCATAGCAACGTCGTTTATTTACGGCATTGAAGCATCAGTGTCAACACTGATGTTGCTGTCTCTGATGATTGTTTGATTTGGCTTGATGTAGTTTGTATCCGTATGGAACCCGAATATACTGACAAAATGTTGTCGCTATAATCCGCGTTTTCAGTCTTCCAGGGGAAGTTTCAGGCACGTATGTAGTGGACAGAACAAGTTTTTTTATTTATAATTCGATGGCAGAGTTGGAAATGAAGGGGAACAAAGGGCAGCCCTAAAGATCATTCTCGGAGGTGAACTCAGGGGAGCACTCGTGTATTTTTGTACGCTCAAGAATGTTGGAGTATAAGGATCAGGAAAGCGTAGTAAAATTGTTCAAAGCATCTTTGAGGGGAAGCATCGCCATAAAACAACGCGGTGGACTGATTCGGACGCCGGTTTTAGATCCAAGAAGCCAGCAAATGTGTCACTGTTCGGGAAGTTGTCGCAAGGTAAGTGTGTCTGTGTCCACTACCCGGACGCAACTTTGCTTTGTTTCAACGACTACTTATGGCGAATGCTGTTAAGCATATGTAGAGTGCTGCCTTTCAGCAACTTGAAGGCAATGTCAGCTAAAGTGGGTCTCCGTTGACTCAGCTTCAAATCTGACACCTTTTTTCAAAGGCGGCAGATATTTGCCCTACCTCGCACTTCATTCGCCCTTCAACTGCTCCACAAAACATTTTTTCAGACTGAAGGAACCATTCAGTGGAGGTGAGAGTCAGAACCGGATGCTTTCTGGTCTTTTTATTTCAGTTATGCCTTCATCCTTCATTTGAAGCGGGAAGCTCACATTCCACTGATTCTGGTGCTGCATTGATCGTTATACTAAGCACCTCAGGTCAGTTGAGCTGTTCTTCGGAGTGTTTCGCCCACCGAAGCAGGCGATAGGATTTTGGATGGGTTTTCGAACCGCCTTTCATTAGGGTGACTTCACTAACTGACAGTTTTTTGGCCTGGTGTTACCGATAAGTTGAGCAGCAGTCGGACTCTTCCCAGTCGACGTCCCATTTTCCTTTTTTGGGCTTTCTTTTATCACCACCCTCCCCGATCCCTCTCTAGTGTAGGGATCGGGCTCCCTTTCAGAGATCATGTTGAATCGTCGGTCCGGTGGGTTTGCTTCCCCTACCTGGATCAGGAGCGTGTATCGCTGTGAGTTTCAGCTAGGATTGGGCGGCAACTTTGATTTGGTATGCACCCAGCCGAACGCCGAATGCGTACCGTCTCCGGTTTTATGCTAGTCTTCATTCGGCTAACTAGCTTGTTTCGCGCTCGTGTCGACCGCAGATGAGCGACTGCAGCATAGGTACGTACCGTGGCTTGAGGATACACGTATTCCACAAAGCGCGACACTAGGTCACCGTTTATAGCCAGATCCTGTGTGGTAAGTTTGATTGCAGTTGTGGGGTGCTAAGGAACACGGCGCACACCTTTGTGTTGGAACCTTTTGTTTGCGACAAAATAATAATAATAATAATAATAATAATAATAATAATAATTGCTCAGATGTAACAACCTTTCGTTGCCTAGCTGTCATGCATCATCACCCTCGACAGCATAACATCAGCGTCCAACACTGATGCTTCGCTGCCGTTCCGGCATGCTACCCGAAGGAAGCACGAGAGCTAAGAAACTACCAGGCTGCCTAAGCTTAGACAGGAGCAGTCGAGATACCGGGTTTGGGTTCCAACCATGGACCTTTCAGTCGGTAAGTTCGTGCTTTGACCACTGGTGATATATGGATTTTTGTCAGCCCACTGCCTTCTGAAGCGTTCATCGCTATTGGTTCTGGAAGCCTCTAAACTTTCGTGGGTTTGGCCTTGCAGATTCTTTGTTATCATCCGTTCCGCATAACTGCTCATCGCTTTGATTAACGGTTTCCTGCATTGTTTAAAGATTTCTCACTTTGTTGTTCTCCTGTCTCCATTGTGAACTGAATAAAGTATAAGTTGCAGGTATTGAGGGCTTCTCACTCATTCGCTATCTGGTGACCATCTTCCGCTATATGCACCAAATCCATTACTGAGACGATTGGCATGCCTATCTATGCTTCCCACGTTAAAATCGGCATCCTGAATACTGATATCCGTGCATTCTGCTGCCTGGAGAAGTTCTCCATAATGGTTGTCTTTAAGGGTGTCACTGCTGTTGGGGCGCATCCAGAGGTAACGAAAATATTTAGTGTTTTGAGCCGTTGGTTGCAGACTGTGACAGGCTTGACCAACCTGCGCAGTCGACTGTTCACAGGAATATAACGAAGCAGAGCGTCTTCAGCTCTGTCTCAACACAATACCAACAACGCTGAGGTCATACGACGCCGCTTCTTGATCACCCAGCACTCGGAGAATGATGCCTCTTGAACCTGAAGTGTCCCACACCGTATTCGGATGCATCATCGTAGTAGGATCTTGTGTACGTGTTCCGGAGGTATCACACATAGATTTTAAAAGCGGAACAAGTATGAGCGAGATAAATCTGCTTGACATTAAGCATTACTACATTGAACAGATCCCTTTGTGTCAGTAGCGCATGTTTCGATTCGTTTTTTTTTTGGGGGGGGGGTGTAAGGGAATAGAACTGGACACCAGAATTATAGAGCTAGAAGGAGACGTGGTTGATTTGGCAAGGCTAGTAACGGGGGTTGATACTGATAAGTAGAAAAAACTAGCTGTTGTTTTTATGCCGTGTGGATGGATGTTTTCCCAACAATTCGAATAGGGGGTTTGGTCTAGGTAACCCACTGTGAGCCTTGAACTCGAAAGTCTGACCCATAGGGATGTGGAAGGAGGTATAATTTTGTTCTGGTGTCCTGGTCATAGCCTCTGACCACACTGGTATGATCGGCGAGTTAACTGGTGTTGGTGTTTCCCTGGGGGACCAGATGACATCCAGCCGAAGGGGGCTGTTATTTGATTCCTAATGTTGTTGCGTACAACAGGTAGTTTATTCGACAACACCCTTGGCTTTTAAATGTATATCGTCCGTACTGAGTGACGCACTAGTGGTCACGTCCAGTCGTTGGGTAATCAGAGTATGCTGTGCCTCCTCGAAAGAAGGCAACATCGGCATGCATCCACGAATATAGAAACTCCAGTAGTAATCGCCTTACTGCCTTCACGCCATTATTACAAGGACAGTTGGACCTTACCCCCAACCCTCCTCGTCACCCGTTTTTTTTACACGGTTCGCTGATCCCTGTCTGGTTGCTCCCCTTAGACTTCCATGGCGTGGTTGCACTTTGTAGAACAAAGTCACAGCCAGCGTGAGTCGCGGAAGCATTTCAGCATCAGTAGCATTTCAGTCCGACCACCATGTCAAGGTGGCAGCTATCGGTCTTCACCCCATCACGATGAGACTGGACTTTACCGTGGTGTGGTGGTTTGTGTACCTTGGTGACCCCTTGAGCTATACTGGGGGGTGACCGTGCGACACTCACACAGTCTCTCATACCATGCTGGTCACTGCGTAGAGGTCCGACGAACACAGTCTCCTGGCCCTCCAGTTCGGGGGTTGGAACATGTGTGGCGACGTGTTCCGTAAAAATGGTAATGTACTTGCATTTCCAGCCCAAGACCGCTGGCTTGCGGTTAGGCTTTTGAGTCAAAGGCTTTGGTTGAGGACCCTAATCGTCCTCCTGTCTAGGTGTGGGCGCCTTGGCAGTATCCCAGCCCTCGTACAACGATAACATTTACAGCTAACAATACTACATGCCACATCGGCCGTCGCGTGGTGCCATCAGCCTGGTCGACTTACTTGCTGCTTACAGCAGGGCGGATAAGCGAAAATATGCTACTGCTGACACCTCCCTTCTTACACTTTCACGTTTTCCGTCTTTCACCCTACCCTATCCAAATTTGAATACTTTCTTCCCGAAAGCCGGTCTGCTTAACTGCCTTCGATGTTCGCACACTGAAGCAAGCAGGTCAACAGGTGGCTCGTGCTTGTACGCTGGATTTCCTATGCACTGGTGTATGCTGTCTATCAGAAACAAGAATGCAGGACGCAAGTACTGTGATCGAACTGACTGCCCCTCGTTCTCTTCCACGTTCCGGCTGCGCACCTCTGGTGATGCAGAGGCCGCTGCAACTGGATACGCTGGGGTGGGTATTGTATTGAGCGACCGAGTGGAAGCGTCTCTGCTTGGTTGGATACCCGTAGATAGTCGTCTCTATGCGGTTCGTTTGGCAACATCTGTGGGAGAATCTAGAGTAAGTGAGGTCCATCGCACCTTATTTGTTGTGTCTGCTTACGCCCCAAATGACTGTAGCTCTGAATCTGCAAAGGAGAGTTTCTATGACGCTCTAGGTGCCCTTCTCCAGGCGGCTAACACTCAGATGTCGTTGTGGTTGCTGTTGACATGAACGCCCAGGTAGGTAGACTAAGCGCTGCTGAGACCCGATTGGGTGGTCGTCTTGAATTAGACACGAGACTCACGGACAACGGGGTCGCTTACTTCAGATGTGTGCCAATCACAGACTGTTCTTTTGCAGTACGAATTCCCGAAATGGCGGAAATCGCTTGACAACGTGGTGCCCACCAACCGAGCAACCCCGAATCCAAATGGACTACATCACCGTCAGTTATCGGTCGCGACGGTCCATCACCGCCTGCCGCTCCTTCTGGAACACCAGCGTGGACTCCGACCATGCACTTGTACGCTGCTGTTTTTCATTGCGCTTTTCAAGTTTACGCAAAGTGCGCACACCTCGCTTAGCCATTGAGAAGCTAGTGAACCCAGCAGTCAAATGAAACTATCAGAACCAGCTCCCCGAACGTCTGCCGGACAGTCCAATGTTGGATAGTACCGGGCCACTGGTAAAAGATATCCAAAGCGCTACTCAAAGCCGGACCTTTTTTTACGGTCCAACATAGCCAACCTCGTCCAAACATTGGATCTCTGATAGGACCGTATCTTTGCTGGAGACCCGGCGACAGATTCCTCTTGGCGGCAACCACAACTCCACCCGACGCATCATCCGACGCCAGGTGAAACCGAGTGTCCGTGCAGACCGAGAAGCTTGGTGGACCCGAAAGGCCGAAGAAATGGAAGAGGCAAAGAATGCTGGTAATGTCCGCAAGCTGTTCCACTTGATTCGTTCGACTGGTCCTCGGAAACCTCTTGTCAGCGAAACAATCAGGGACCAAAATGGCTCCCTGATATGCAGCAAAGCAGAACGTTTGGATCGCTGGGCACAGTACTTCGAGCAGCAATTCAGTTGGCCACCTGCTACCTCCAATCTAGAATCCTGGCCTTCAACAGAAAGGTGGACCGTGAATCTGGAGCCGCCTTCAGCCTCGGAAGTGTCCGAGTGTATTTCTCTACTCAAGCGTCATCGTGCTGCTGGTCCTGACGACCTTCCACCTGCTCTTTTCAAGGATGGCGGTGGACTTCTCAGCCAGTGCCTGTCTAGCCTATTTGGGTCTATCTGGGAGAAAGAGACCGTCCCAGACAACTGGGGTGAATCGATAGTAGTGCCCATTTTCAAAAAGGGTACTCGCAGTGAATGTAGCAACCACAGAGGTGTTAGTTTGACTCCTGTTGTGACAAGACTTCTGGCGTCACTGATTCTTCGTCGTCTTACGGTGGCACGCGAAACCTTGACTCGTGAGAATCAAGCGGGATTTCGACCGGGTAGAGGCTGCGTTGACCACATCTTCACACTCCGTCAGGTGTTAGAGCAACGCCATATGTACAGACGACCCACAATCTTGGTATTCCTTGACTTCAAGGGTGCGTTCGATTCTGTCGATCGGTCAGTGCTGCTAACTACACTTGCTCAACAGGGTATGCCCCAGAAGTTTGTAAACATAATCCGATCCCTATATTCACATACTTCTGGGCGGGTGAGAGTGTATGGTGAGCTCTCGAAAAGCTTCCCTACAAAAAGTGGTGTCCGACAAGGATGTCCACTCTCTCCATTCCTATTCAACTTCATCATTGATGAAATAATGAGGCGAACGCTGGAGGGTCTTCAAAACCCCGGTGTTCAAATTGTTGCTGGTGAGAGCCTTGTCGATCTGGAGTACGCAGATGACATTGCCCTCATCTTTGAAGACCAAAACGAAGCACAAGCCCTGTTGAATAGACTGACCACCATCATACCATCTTTTGGCATGCGCCTTGCACCTTCAAAGTGCAAAGTCATGCTTCAGAACGTGCAGTCTCCGAACATATCCCTTACAATTCAAGGAGAATCACTGGAGATTGTGGAAAATTTTGCATACCTCGGTAGTTAGCTCTGACGGAAATGTGTCTGATGAAGTCCCTGCAAGAATCTCAAAGGCTCGAATCACGTTTACTAATTTGCGTCACTTGTGGCGTCAAAAAGGCATCTCACTAGATCTTAAGGGTCATGTGTATCAGGCTAAAGTAAGGGCTGTGTTGTTGTATGGGTGCGAGGCGTGATTTCTGCGGACAGACGATATGAGGCGTCTTCAGGTTTTTGACCACCAATGCCTCAGAAGCGTTGCTGGTTTTGGATGGCGTCAGCATGTTAGTAACGAGATGATCAGAAAACGGGTATTTGGTTGTGCGGCTGGTACTTCAATCGGGGAAAACATCCAGTACCACCGACTACGATGGCTCGGTCATGTGCTACGCATGCCGAAACACAGTCTACCGAGACGAGTGTTGTTCTTCGTGCCTCCTTCAGGATGGCGCAAACCGCGAAAAAAGGACAACGCATGACTTGGCAGAAGGGCGCGAAGGAAACCACGAAGAGTTGGGGTGTTGTTGGTGTTGTACGCCTTCCAGGCTGGGGTCCCCGTTACCCCGCCTGTGCTTGGCTGGAGACGTTGCAAGAAATGGCGGCTAATGGATATCAGTGACGTTCGTGCTGTCAGTTTCTTTCCAGACTGTCTGATTGAGCGCTTGGAGGTATAGGCACATCAGAATGCTTGACATAGTCCAGTATTAGGTCCCCTTCCTCACCAACTCTTTTTCTCTTCTTTAAATATAGTTAAACGAACCTTATGGTTGTACGGCAGTGGAGCATAAGTGTCAAGACTGATGATGATGATGATGATGACGATGATGATGATGATGATCGGTTTTCAACAGACACCGTCTTTCTAACGGTTCGACTTGCATCGGTTCTGAACTGGAAAAACTGCTGAGGAAGCGCGAGGACCTATGGTGAAACCGTAGCAACTGTGTTAAAAACTAAATTGCTTTCAAGCGGTGTATCCACAGTACACTCTTGAAACAACCAAAACGGAAGGTTTATGCGATTAACTTCGTACTCCCTTCCCAGACAAACCCTGACATCTTTCTGCGAATCTGAAGTGGAGAACCGACCCCAGTCCTCGGTGATGCTTAAAAATTGGCAGAGGATGACGTATTCCAGACTTCTGCTGTTTCTACGCAGCAGAGCTCGGCTTACGTTTCTGATTCATTGCCGCCACCTTCGTTGCCTCCCATCCTGTACGACGTACACTTCAACCACTCGGCTGCCTCGGTGTACACTGAATCCAAATTCCAGGAGAGATCCATCTTTTGATTCTTTGTCTCCTTCGGCTATTATCGAATCCTCCACCTGCGATGTATACTTGGACTGTATACTTGGACTCTTCTTCGATTAAGTTCAGTCCTTGAAAGAGTGGAAGACTGCCATTGTTAAACCAGTTTACAAAACAGGCAACCGTTTCCGCCCCAAATTGACTGACATCGTGTTGCTGTCGTTTATGTACTCCTGTGACCCATGGGGTATGACAGAGTTTCTCGTACCCTTTCGTCTCTGTGTCCTGACAGTATCCCAGCCCGTGTATAATCATGAACCTCACAACTGAGAATGCTGTCATGTCATGCCGGCCGTCGCTGGTTGTTGTCACCTGGGTCGTCTTACTTGCTGCACACAGCAGAGTGGCTAAGCGAAATCAGGCTACTGCTAATGCCTTCCTTCAACTCTCATGTATTCCTTCGACCCTGCCCCACCCCGTTGTGAGCACTGTCTGTACAGGTTTCAGCACTAGGATTGACAGCCTTTTTCGGTTTGGATCAACATTAGCACCTATGCGTTGATCTTCAGTAACAACTCCATGAACCTCAAAATCAGTTTTTCAAATCCCGAAGGCCTGTGTACTTGACTGTCTTCACCGTTCGCACTCTGAAGCAGGCTGCTCTTGGTCATACTGTAGATTCCGTCCTCGTCTATGTATGTTGTCTGCCAAAAGCAAGGAACATAGACGTATTTACTATGATTGGATTAACTACCCCTCGCCCTCTTCTCCTTTCCGGCTATGTACCTCTAGTGATGCGAAGGTCGCTGCAATTGGGTGTTCTGCATCCTGCGCCTCCACTGTTTAGATAGTTGATAGTCGCCTCTGTATAGTTCGTTTGACAACGTCAACTAAATAATATCGAGAGAGGTTCATCGCTCCCTATTTGTAATACCTACTCATGTCCAAACGGGCTGTACTTCTGAATCTGCCGAAGGCAGTTTCTATGTCGCTATGTCCCACACATTCTCCTAGCTGAGCTCTTCTGACCATTACCTGACCAACTTTTTTCGTCCCGTTTCGCTGTCACATTTGTTTTCGATGTCTTTTTTGGCTGTACTCTTCCCAAATGTGTGACGAGTTTTCGATTTATCCTCATGAAATGGCCGCGTTTTATGTGATCATTCTCCGTTTGGTGACAGTTGTACGTGTCTATTGCTTGATAGCGCCTATCAGTCATCTCACTGTTTTCAAACCCAGTAAATGTTCCTCCTCCGAATAATTCGGTTGCGCCTATATTCGTTCCGTCAAGTAAAAGGATCGTTGATATCGACTGTTGGACGCTTCCCACCCTGTCCAGTCATCCATAAATAAAAATAATCGTTCTGCTGTATCATACTTTCGGTACCTAGCTACTTATAATACGGAAGTCGAGAGTCCGTCATGAAAAGATTCGACTTTACCGCGGTGTGACGGTTTGTGCACTTCGTAACCCACCTTACTGTACTAGAGAGTCTACGTGTAACACTCGCTGAGCGTCGTGCCATGTCGGTTAATGGGTACTAATAGTCTCCTGGTCCTCCAGGTTGGGAGTTGTGGTATGTGTGGTGACTTGCTTCTTAAGATGTAGACTGCTCTGACGGCCTTACGTCAACCACGACTGCCTTGCGGTTAGGCTTTTGAATCAAAGGCCTTGGTTGCAGACCATAATCGTCCTCCTGTCTAGGTCTGTGGACCCTGGCGGTATCCCAGTCCACCTTCAACCATGAACCGCACATCTAAACATGATCTCATGCCATATCAGCCGTCGCGTTGTGCCATCAGTTGCCTCTAAAAATTCAAAGAGTGACACTAAAAGTTGTGGAACGCTACAATTATCAGGGAAGTTGCATTAGCTCTAGCGATATTTTGACAGACGAAGTCAGCGTGCAAATCTCGAAGGTTATAATTGCTCTTACCAACTCGCGCCAATTGTGGCATTAAAATGCATATCACTGGGTCTCCAAGGCCGCGTGTATCAGAGTACAGTGCGGGCTGTATTGTTGTAGTGGTGCGAGACTTATCCACTTCGGGCAGAGGATCCAAGGTATATTTTGATCTTTGACCACGGATGCCTCATACCAATTGCTGGAGTCGGTTGAGACCAACAAATTCGGAATAAGGTGATCAGGAGACAGCTTTTGCTGAAGCAGGTGCTTCACTCAAGTACTGCATCCACCATTGCAAGTTACGGCGGCTGGGCCATATTTTACTCATACACAGACAAGTGGTTTTCCGTGCCCAATTATGAACGGCGGAAGTATAAAGGTGGACAGAATTTGATATGTCAGAAGGGAATGAAGGATGTTGCGAAAATTTTTGGGTGTTCTTGGTGCTGTCTGCATTCCAGGATGGGCTCATGTGACCCTCTCTGTGCTTAGCAGGGGACACTGAATGATGTGATGACTAACTGATACCAGTGGCGTTCATGCTGTTAGTTCTTATCCAAATTGTCCGATTGAGTTTTGGAGGTGTAGGCACCTCGGAAGTTTGTCATAGATTATCCATAGGTCTCCATTCCTGCCCCATTTGTTTCTTTCCATTATAAGGCCATATTAAAGTCAGTGGTTTTTCTATATTGAAGCACCAGTGTTACTTGGAAGGCCGCCCGCTGCGAATCACCCAGTTGCCAATCAGCCATCTGTGGAGATCCCGATTCTCTCTGGGGCAGGCTTTCTGGTAATGATCATACCATCGTTCGGACACGAGTACCCTTTGCTTTACTTTCGGAACCAATGACTGCACCATCTTAAGTAGGCTTCCATAGTCGGATAGCTTGGAACTCGCCCAGTTCAAAATATATTGGGACGACCTTTCGAAATGAGCCCGTGACGTGAACTAGACTGCGCTAGATTTTAAGCAATACACCCCAGCCTTCCGACCTTGCAAATGGGCACCCATAATTGCAACGAACAGCAGCGTCCATTAACGCCAGAAAAACCAGCAATTAATGGCTATGAAGTCCCAAGCTAATAACCCAAAAGCCGAGTACTAGAGTCCAGGTGAAAGCTCAAGGCGGACGAAGCTTTCGTTTCAGGAATCAACCGCACGCATCATCAGTAGTGACATCAACACCAGCGACTGACACTGGCGCGTCACTACTGTACAACCATGTCAACTTACACAAATAATGTCTTATAATGGAAAAGCAAAGAACGCTGCAGGGATCGGCCCTAGGTTTAGCCTAATGCAAACACCTGAGCTGCCTACACCAACACGCAGGCAATCTGGCTAGAAACTAAGTATGCCTGTAACTGACATCGGTTAGCTGCCATATCTTTCAGTCTCCCCCAGCCAAGCACACGGAAGGTCACATGGACCCCTTCCAGGAAGGCAACTAGCAGCGAGACTTCATTCCCTTTATACCATGTTTCGTCCACCTCGGGGTTTCCACCTCTCTCCGGAAGACAATTTTGTTCTCTGTAGACAGTAGCACGGCATGCGTAGAACGTGACGGAGTCATCTTGGCCGTTCTTCAAGTGAAGTACCTGCCACTTAACCAAACATCCGTCTCTTGATCATCTCTACAAATTCGCCGATTCCAGCTATACTTCTGAGACATTGATAGTTAGCGACCTGAAGGTGCTTCAGATCCCCTCCCTACCGACAACTGTACAACAATGGAATCCGCATTGTAGTGGTACACGCGCCTTTTGGGGGCCAATGATATGCAATTTTGGTGCTATGATTGGCGCAAGCGCACAAACGCACTTCTAGTCTTTAGGGTTTATGCTTACTTGTCGTACAGCCATGAGGAAGGATGCTCCAGTAAAGGGTGGAGAAAAAGAAAGGCGGAGACTTATCACAAAAAGTCTTATGTTTCTATGGAAAACGTTCATGAACAAGGCATCTATACGTTGGAACAACAACGAGATAGCTCGTCTAGGCAACATAGCAAAGACACGCAGTGCGATTGGTACAATATTTTTGTGGGCCGTATTCAACGTGAGCTTACCGTACAACGGCCGACGAGCTTTGTTGGGCAGTCCGAGATGGAAATAACATGTTGAACACCGGGATTGCTTATGTATCATATCCTGTAGAGTTTCCAACCAAGCGTGCTGATACTCAGATGCACTCCACACGGTTGTTGCTTTCATTTCACGTTGTCATGTTGCGGTCTGTCCTTCGATGACCCTTCGCCAACGAGGATATGGGGTGGAAAACGCAGCTGGGTTAGGTGGTAGTCAGACGCAGTATTCCCCCAGGAGAAATAACCTGACGAGCTTCTGCTACTCAAGTGAGTCCAACTCTACCTGGTACCCGCAAATTGATTACTGGTACTGACAAATTGATTACGAACATGTTGCAGTCAGTTAACGCCTGCTCCGTTACAAAGCATAGGTGAACAAATGTTAGAAGACTTTCGAGGCTGTCAGGCTGTAGGGGCCAGGTTTCACAGCCATAAAGCAAAA
Organism: Opisthorchis felineus; assembly: GCA_004794785.1. NCBI lineage: Eukaryota > Metazoa > Platyhelminthes > Trematoda > Opisthorchiida > Opisthorchiidae > Opisthorchis > Opisthorchis felineus. The sequence goes on along the minus strand of SJOL01003487.1, from coordinate 197,957 downwards.
CCGGTCTCACTCCCGTTTTGTAGACACGACACGACACGGCATAATTGGAATTCGTTTCTGACACCAAAGGTGAGGTAATTTGGTGAACACTGATCTGGTGTTTCCATCAGACCCGCGCAATACTTCGGGGGCACTTCGAAGGTCCTCCACACGCGGTGGCCGCGTTTTCAACCCTTAAAGTAGAACAGATCGGACCGTAGCATTGTACACTATGCCCTCGACAGTCAAGTTGATGTCAGCTCGAATAACCGCACTGGCCTTCCGTTTTTGGGAGGTGATTTAGTTTTCGCCAGTCCACAGGAACTTATGCAGCTGGCCAGATAGACGAGCCTATCTACCACATCGATCAGTTCACCTGCATGCATGATGTTTCGGCTTAATCCTAGTCGCTCTTGCAGCAGCATTTTACAGGTGCGAACATCGCACGAAACTGTGCAGCAGAATTATTCAGGTTATTTAAAATAGTTTGCATTTCTAAAGGGGAGCTACATCGTTGGCTTGCTCAGTGTCTGAGTGGATGCCCCGCTAGTATTTTGACCCCCGAACTGTTAGAAGTGGGTAAGTACGGCATTGAATCATCAGTGTTGAACACTGATGTTATACTTTCGATGATGAGGATGAGTGAGGAAGACTCAAGCAGCATATCGTTTACGAAGTTAAAGAGAGGGCGACAGAAGATGCCTTTACCTAACATCAATGGATGTAGTGAACTCAGGAGACAATTTGCAGTAGACATACGCGTCCACGGGAGGCGGCATGAGAACCATTGTAAGAGATATAACAATGCCACAGTTTCTCACGACAAACGAAGTCAAAAGCAGATCGAAAAAAACGATCATTTTTGGTCGTCCGAAGGATTGACGTAGTTCCAGCACTTGTCACAAGATGAAGGTATAATAATAATAATAATAATAATAATAATAATAATAATAATAATAATAATCGTTCAGCTGTCACAACTTTTCGGTGCCTAGCTGCCATGCCACCCGAAGGAAGTACGAGGGCTGAGGTACTGTCAGGTCACTCAAGCCAAAACAGGAGCAGTCGAGATACTGAGGTTGGGTTCGAACCACGGACCTTCTAGTCAGTATGTTCGCCCCTTAACCGCTGAGCTGTCGATGCAACCTCGTCAAGAGTGAAACCCTGCTGTATTCTCGCGAATTCGACTCTCCTGATGATGGACCAACTTTTTCAGGGTAACACCAGATAGCACAGTGGAAGCTATGGTCACTAGGCTGATTATCCAGTGGTTTTCGCACGATGTTCTTGCACCCTTTATGAATATGGAAATCACCATCAAGGCTATCCATTTCGCTGGAGTTTTTCCCTCATTTTGAGATGACTTCGACAGACTCGCCACCTTTTTTGAACAGTGTGGGATGCAAACCGCCTGGCCCAGGTGCCTTGTTGCGCTTAAGCAATGAAATTGCACGGTGGACGTCCGTTGCCGATGGCGGATTGACGTCGACATTGCTGTATACATACATACATACATACATACATTCGATTGAATTTCTCGCACAACCGAACACTCGTTCGTTAAGTGTGTTGTTGCGGTCTCGCCGGCACCAGCTTTCATGAGCTACGGTTCTGAGGCAACGGATGTCGAATACCTGAAGAACTGTCAGTTTTGTTGCCCAAAGAGGCCGCGACTTAGTCGTACAACAAAACAACTCGTACTGTAGCCTGATACACACGTACATTGAGATTCAGGGGTTTGCCAATCTGTTTTCCGCGGTAGATATTTCAAGTTGGTAAATGCCATCCGAAACCCGTTCATGGACCTCTTCCGTAACAGGACATTCGTGACTCATACAACTTCCAAGATGCGTAAAACGCTCCACAAAGCCGAGTGGATTTGGAGAGTTCCCCATATAAATTCACACGCGTGGAATTCTGAGAGTACGAAGACCTTATTATACGGACAAACTTGCTGACCAAGCATGTTAGGGAGAACTGACAGTCAACTTAGTCGGGTATGCCCTTAAATTGTGGGTCGCTTATACATATGACTATGCTGTAGTTTCGATGGAGTGTAAGATATGGTCAACGTAATCCCTACCAGGTCAAAACCTCACTAGCTACTCTCGAGTCAATTCTTCACGGACAATCATAGGAAGACTAGAGCCAAGCTGATCTCCCTGTCATTACCGCACTCAATACGAGCCATATTTTGGAAATAGCTATAATCACCGATTCTCCCCACTTGTCTTGGACAATCTTTTCCCAGATGCAGGCAAGTAGATCAAACAAGCCTCTCGACTTCCTCTGTCTAGGCTTGGACAACTTGGCAGTACCCAAGCCCTCGTGCTTCCTTCTGGTGGCATGGCAGCTAGGCACTGAAAGGGCACTACAGCTGAACGATTAGATCAAACAAGCGCTTGAACAATGCAGGTTAAAGGTCATCCGGACCAGGAACGTGGTGGCGCTTGAGAGAAATTATGCAGTCGTAAACTTCTGAGACCGTTCGGGTTCCAGGTTCACTGCCAGGAATACTGGTGCATCCGACTGAGTAGCGGCAGGTGGCCACGAAACTTGCTCTTCAAAGTGCTCAGCCCGGCGGTCAAGGCAAACTCTAATGAAAATTGTTGCATCAGTTGAATCCTTGGCCGTTTCGCCCACCGACTGCTTCCGGTGGCTCATCTTCATGGATGAATCAAAATAACCTTAGGGCATTCCTGATATTCTTCGTCTCTTCCATTTCCTTAGCCGTCTGTGTCCCCTAGGCTTCATGGTCCGCGCACACGCCGTTCTTTGCGTGACGTCTGGTGATTCGCCGGATTGGTTTATGTTTCGAACCGGCGGGAACATTGCTTGGGGATTCAAGCAATGTCACTTCGAGGTAGCTCACTGGTTAACGAGCTTACTAACCGGAAGGTTCCATGGGTTCGAACCAAACGTCAACATCTCAAGTGTCTAGGCTTGGGCAACCTAGCGGTATATCAGCTCTCGTGCTTCCTTCTGGTAGTGTGGCAGCTAGGCACCAAGAGGGTGTTACAGCTTGACAGTTTATTATTATTACTGTTACGTTCCAGCACCTCGGTGAAGCGTGCGGTGTTGTACCGTGGGTGAAGCTCCCGGCACTATGCAAAGATGTGACCATATCATTCTTGTGCTAACTGACATCTTGAGGTTCGATCATTTGGAAGGGAGTCGGAGACTAGTCGGATTCACACCTTCAAATTGAAGTATCTCCTGACATTGCTGCAGTGTTTTGCAAGTTCCCTCAAGGGTCGTTTGTCAGCGTCAACATCTACCTGACAGGTGATATAATGAAATAGAGTGCACACCATTAGACGGTATGCTCAATCTACTAACGCCTTTAGGTTGAGCCAGCTGATACCACAGGCAAAATTCCCGGCATTGTACAAAGATGTGGCGATCTCGTTCCTGTGCGAACTGACATCTGCGTTGCTTGCTAATGGAATCAGTTTGTCATCAAATCCGCTTTTTCATCTTGTTTTCTGAGTTGCCGGCTATATTGTGCGTGGTTCGCTGTGGAGGGCCAAATTTGAATTTTCATCAGAGTCAGTCTACTATTACAAGATTATGAAATCAGTCTAGAATCTTTTGGGTACATGAAGCAGAATTTTCAGTACTCGCTGTGAATTTGAGGGCACTCTTGGCCCGCTTTTCACAACGATCTGTGTTTATCTAGTTTTTCGAGTTGAGGTAAATAGGCCTTTGACCCCGATCAGAATGTTATCCAGTTACATACCTCCGTGTATATTCAGCCATGTGCTATGCATGTCGCGACATGGTCTACCGAGTACTGTGTCTCCTTCAAGATGTGTAAACTGCGAGGTGGACAACGTTTGACTTGGTAGAGGAGTGTGGCAGAGATTACGAAGTGTTTTGGGGTATTTTTGGGTCCGCCTGCCAGGATGGGCTCCTCGTGCCGTCACAAAGAGGCTGCAACTTAACGCGGTGTGACGGCTTGTGAACTTCCATTACCCGTGGAGCTATACTGGGGAGCGTACGTAGAGCCTCTCATGCCAGGTTGGACAATGGTCCTCCTGGTCCTCCAGGCTCGGGGTTGGAACATATGTATCGAATTTAAGATGTATGCTGCTCTGACGGTCTTACGTCAACCACGCTGCCTTGAGGTTTTGAGTCAAACGCTTGGAGAACCTTAATCGTCCTCCTACTTATGCCTGCTCATCATGATTATCGTCATCATTGTCAGCAATAAACCAGTACTACATACCCGTGCTTAACTGCCGTAGGCCTAGGTACCTTGGCAGTATCCCAGCCGACTTACAACCATGAACTGTACATTTACAAATGATCTCATTCCACATGGATGGTAGGCTCCTCGTGACAACCCCAAGGCTTCGCCGAAGACGTTGCGAGAAATGGCGGCTAATCGATATCAGTGGGATTTATGCCGTCAGTTTCTTCCTAAACGGTCTGGTTGACCGTTTGAAGTTGGAGACACTTCAGAATGCTTATAGTAAGCAATCACCAGGTTCATCTCCCATCCGTTCTTGCTTCTTTTTTTCATTTTAGGAGTAAACATAAGCAAATAAACTTTGTGATTGTACGGCAGTGAAGCCTGTGTCATCACTGATGTTGTCTCTCATGGTGGTGACTCGAGGTACACTGCATCGCGTCACCTTCGAAATGCCCTTCATCGCATTTGTTTCCATCTTTTTTTTCAGAATAATGTCCGCAGAGGTCTCAGATGAAAGCTTGTTTCCTATCGCAATTCTAATCGATGAGCTGCGAAATGACGATATGCAGACTCGATTGGCTAGTGTAAAGAAGCTCACCACGATATCGCTTGCCTTGGGCCCAGAGCGAACGAGAAATGAACTGATTCCATTCCTCGCGGATATCATCTACGATGAAGATGAGGTGTTACGTGAGATGGCACAACAACTGGCAGAGTTTGTTCCGCTGGTTGGTGGCCCCGAATATGTTTATTGCCTCCTCCCTCCTTTGGAGGGCTTGGCCTCTGTTGAGGAGACGGTTGTTCGTGAAAAGGCTATCGAGACACTGCGTGCGCTTGCACCGAGCTTCTCTCCCAAAGTGAGTTGTTCTCTCGCCGAAGGGCTAGCAGTTTTGGATTGTTCTTCAAGGCTTTGAATATCACAGCTTCATTAACAGCCGCACCCCTGAACGGTCTCACAGGTTTGGTGTTGGTACTACGATACGTTCCCACACTACTTCGCTAGCGAAGTCCTATTTTATACTTCATCTTTTGCGTTTCTACGATTAGCTGGGTTCGCATGAATTCCGACCGATCACTACTAGTTCCATATCAGTGTATGGTTCTCCCCTTCTATCGATAGGCAAAAACCATCAGTTTGAACCAACGTACTTTTTTTACACGGTTTGCAGCCGTGCAACCCAATTGAAAATCAAGCTGGTCTGGCTTCCCATTTGGGTTTCATATGGCGCATCTGTATGATACAGTTGCCGTTTAGCATATCGCTTGTATACGAGAGTCCAAACTCCTGGTGGTTATGAACTGTGAGTGCACTTCCGTTGTAGCTGCATTCGTTGTGAAGGTAGCTCCTCCATTTGTTGCTAATGGTCTTCTACCACACCTCTGACTATTCCGTCTCTCTTTTGTTATTTGGTCTCCTGTTCATAAGTTCGCCAGGTTGGTTGATCCACCGCTAGAACCCACTCCGCAGATTATCGTGGTCCAGTAAGCATACGGAGTCATTTGTTGGTAATATTTCGAAAAAGTGATAGCTTGGGTGGGTTATTTGGTTGTAGATAAGATAGCTGTTGACCTGCTCGCCTTACTCGGCAATTTGCTTGTTAAAGTTTCGTCAGCAGTCGATGGGACATCACTGCACAGTTAGCTTCGTGGATCCTCCTTACATTCATGCGTTTATACCGTTTTTTAAAGAGGATTTGATATCCCTTGTCGTGATTGTTGAAATGGGGGGCAGCTTTCCCATAATCTTATTGGTCTGTGATGATTTGTGCTGTGACGAAGTTTGCCTCCCTCTTATTTGATAGGTTATTCTGATAACTATTTTTGGAATTTTTATTTCTGCCACTTGACTGATCAGTTACCGTCTTGCATTGCTCAGTGGTCCACTTGTCTTGCATTTGACTGGCTCGTTACGCTTTCCATCTTTAGAGTGGTTGATCTTCGCGTTTCACTGGTGAAATACCGTCTACACCTCAGCCGAACTCTTTCTGATCCTCCTAAGCTAATGCATCCAGCAGAACGACCACCGACGATACAGTGGTTGTATTTGACGCTTAGGACAAGCAAAAGCATTTAAAATAAAAGCACACGTGACGGCAACATTCTGGAAATTCTAGCGAATTCTGAACGTGCCTCTGGCAACCCTCATTCAGAAGGTGCAGATTACTATTGGCTGTTGGGTTCATACCTTCAGCCAATCAGAAAGTGCGTTACTGGGGGACTGGCCAGTGAATGTTGGACCAACGTTGCTGGGTTATCCCAAATCTCGCATGGCACTTTGCCGCGCCTGCGAGGGATAATCTCTGACACCCACTTAAAGCATCTGCTGCTGTAGTCGCGAACAAACTCTATCTGACCTATGAAGGAGCGCGCGGTAGTGCCGGTTGGGTTGTTCCTCCGCTCCCGTGTTGCGATGTCCCAGTTGCTTTTTCGTTGATACTGTCAGTCACTTTTGGAAGCTTCCGTCGGAACAACACACGTGCGGGTGGCACCACATCAGGCAAATCAGGATTCGGCGCCGCTCGAGATGTCATCAGGAACGTTTGCAAAACATCACCTTTCCCATTCCTCCACTTTGGACTCGATTTATGGTGTCCATGAACCGTCCATCCTGGCCATTCGACTGTGGGCGAAACAATGGCGAGCGGACATGTTTTACACCATAGTCCCGATAAAACTGCGAATACCGATGAGGTAAACTGTTTATCAACCGCCTCTGGGTTTCAAGCTCGCTTACTCCTCGGCTGTATTCCACGTTTGTAGTTGTGGGTTTGCTCACTTGGAGGATTTCCAGCCAGGATTCAATGAGTTTGCGGCTCCAACACATTTGGAGCTAAAGTTGGACCCCTACTCAGTCTGCGGATCACTCAGAATCCAGCGGTCGTAGCTTCGAGCAAAAGTCTTCATTCTCTTTTTTGCCGGGTGCCATTCGTTGAACTGCTTTTGTGCGGCTGACCGCAGCTCCCTTGGAGTTACAACACCCAACTGCGCACTGATGATGTTTCCTCCTTTTCCTTGACGAAACGTCTGCAAATCAGTTGCCAAGTTCGGCGAACAGATCAATAACCAATAAATTCACCCGAGCTACCAATATTTCGCCAAATTACTGTACAGCTGTTTCATTTTTATTAGAAGTCGTCGGTACTGCTGAGGTCGTGATTCATCTTGAAGAGGATGAATTTTGTGTACTGTTCATGCTCCGGCCTGCCGAGTCATCTCAGCAACAATCTGACTTTCGATCCATCATCATCGGACTTTCTAAAATCACTTTTGGACGTACCTTCGTACCGATTGGATCGGGAGTCAAAAGTAAAACCAGAAAGTGTGGTCGTGACTGCATCGGTTGAGGAAACAGAAGGTTCACCTGCTGATGTTCGATTACTCAGTCTCTGCGTCATTGATTCGATGACCTTCAGTTGTGTTTCCTCAAACTACTGTTAACGTTGTCTCAATAATCCTCTGAACTGACGAATTTCAATAGATATAGTTGGCTACCGTTCGACAACTGAAATAACATATACGCCTCAGCTCAGTTCCCGGCGTCATCCTCCCACGTTAGCGTATTCAGGAGAACGTTGCATCCTCTTAATTCATTTTATCAGGAGGGTTTCAACGCTGAGATGGGCCGATAAAACGGTTTAAGGCGGTGTGTGGGACCGCCTTCTCTTATTACTTATTCTTATTACTTACCGAAGCATGAAAATTTACACTAGTTTCTAGAATGTCGTCAAACGTGCTGAGCTAACTGGATATTGTGTCTTTTGAGTCTAGGCCTGTGTAGTATCTATCCATACTTAAAGGAACAGTGCTTATTCCTGAAATCGTGTTTACGTGGGACAGTTTACCAAGCTATACCTTGATTTTCCGATTTTTATAGCTGCATTACGATATCAACATAGGTAACAAACCACAGAACTCTATGCTTAGCAGTTTGTATGCTTGCAGCAACAAGTTTGCCGGTGAATTTTCGAAGAACAGTGCGACTAGTTTCAGAGTCAACATATTAGCCTACCGAATGACGTCTTCGGTGTAGTTAGCAAGCTTTGCCAAGTCGAACAGCCAGCTCCATGTTTCTGGGTGGCGAACTCAGATTGCTTCATTTCACTGTTGTTACTCTGGAGCACCGTTTATCCGAGACTTGAGAACCCTGTTGCACTCAATAGTGAGGATGTAGAAGGTGGATGCTGTGACTTCTCGACCCGGGTGTATTTGACTGTTGCGAGTCCTCAGAAACTCCAACCTATCGTGCGCATGAAAATTCATTCCAGAGCTTGGTTTGCAGTACGATATTAAGCGTTTTAATCGCTTTACTGTTTCACCATTTTGATGCTGGATTTATGAACCGGATTTACGTAAAACTCATGACATCAACAAAGCTAATGATTTCAGGAAATAGTAGAACTTCTGGAGCGTCCTGTATTGATGGGTGGTGTGTGCTGTTTTTCATTGCTCTGCATAGTAAATTAATGAACAGGCGACTCAAATGAGCCGCTGTCCTTATTTTGAGAACTTCACTGTCTCATTCTCACAGTGTCGACTTGTTCGCATTTTCAGGCGGAGTGGGATCACATTTAGTGTACTATGTCAGCAGATCTGCTCCCTTGGAGTCACTGTAGTCCCTCAGGAGAAACCGCTGTGAGTAATGCCAATTCCTAGAGAGTTCACAATACCGTCCCCTGTTAGCAACAACATAGTGCTAGATAATTTAAATGTCTCGGTGTATTCAAGTTTATATTTAGGTTGGGAAATTATCTAACTGGTTTTGAGCCAGTCAATTGTCCTGGAGTTGCACCATACTACCTATCTGTATGACTGGATGCTACTTAGCTCAGTTGTCTGGTGCATTGGCGTCGGCGCGTCCTTTTTTGCTCTCGCGTTTACTGGATCTACTTCTAACTTGAATAATTCGTAACTTGCTCAGGAGTACTATTCCGATTCCATCAATCTCCTCTTTGGCTTTCATCTTTTATAGGATCTTGGGGCACATTTTCTACCTCTAGTCAAGCGACTTGCCACTGGCGAATGGTTCACCAGTCGAACTTCCGCCTGTGGGCTCTTTAGTGTTATTTATCGTCATTCGCCCAATGCCGTGCGAACAGACCTGAGACAGACATTCAGACAACTTTGCAACGATGACACACCCATGGTTAGACGTGCAGCTGCTAGTCGGCTTGGTGAGTTCGCCCGATGTTTGGAACCAGACGCACTGCGTGCTGATCTTCTGCCGCTTTTGCCGCAATTGGCCCAAGTAAGTGATGCATATATATATATATATATATA
>SJOL01003487.1:153884-188452 GCA_004794785.1 Opisthorchis felineus | reverse complement strand
TATATATATATCGATTTTTGCTGCTCCTTGTGCACGACATTTACGTGAAATCGAGGCTGATTTGCCATACTGGCGAAATTGTGCACCCGTAGTCCGCCCACTCAGGGTCACCTGTTCGCGCTTTTACTCCAGCGTGGTCAGCATTAGCCATGGCTGCGTCCCGCAGATATAACGTCTTAATCAAACAACAGGATATACCGCATACTGTGAGTATAACAAGAGCAAAATAGGAATTCACTTGAAGATTGGACTGGACAAAATACCGGTTAGTGGGCGGGTGGACTTTCGCAGTACTTAGCAGTCCTTGCAAAACTAGTCCTGAATCTCAATGCGGTGCTTAGGATCGAGAAAGCATCCAAAAGATCAGAGTGAACGATGAGATAAAGTAAGATTCCAAATAACCGATTATCACAAACTACAAAGCACTGACTACTAATGGAAGCAGAAGTGTAGGGTGAAGCTCATTAAACTTCGAAATCGGTTGAAGGAAACGAGATAACGAGACAATATCTTTCTGTTTAGTTCCGGGAAACCAAACACGGGAGCATTGTAGTCTATACAGGAGACTTTACAGAACAACCAAATTTTCAATTAGCTAACTGAAAGTGGCAAAGTATCCCAAAAAATGAAAAAAGACATCTTACCCCACGAAAAATCAAGTGAACGCACATAGTCAGCTTGGCGCCCAAGTTTTCTACAGACCCATTTGAGGATGGTCCGATAATTAGCTGTGGCAAGTTAAGGAGATTTGCAGTGTTTGATAAAGGTACCTGAACCAGAAGTCAAGCAAAATGTCCAAGCATTTTAAAGTTAAAGCAAGGGATAGCGCGCGTGACCAGTTGACTAAATTAGTAAAGTAAGAGAAAGGCTGTGGATCGGAATAAGGACATTGAAAATTGGGTAATTAAGATTGAATATCCGGTCCAAGATGCAGGGAATGGTGATTCTTCCAAAATCTTGAGTACAAACTTATCAGCATACCGGTTTGAAGGTTCCCAACGAAAATCTGTCTTGGTTCGATCTCGCTACCCTATGATGGAACAGGATGGTGGCAGCTTGAACTATTTCCCGTAATAGCTACACGAATCGCGAAGCATAGAGAACAACGAATCGATGAGCATTAAAGTGGCGAAACCAGCAAATGTCGGTTAACCAAACCCATCAAAGTTAGCGGATCCTCGAATTCTTTAATGCTTCGAACTAATTGTTGAATGCAGTGTAAAAGGAAATCTTACGAACAAGCTGTTACCCAAATGTAGTGAGAACCACATATGTGACTAGGACACACATCTTGACTTGATGTTGTGGTAGCGGTAGCCCTTTGGTATTATTTGATTTTGCCGCATGTCATAGGTTCCACTTTGTTGAAGCGCTACCACCTTCGAGCACACCTTCTTACCATTATTACCTATACCTTCATTCCCTGGCAACTTTAACCGTATGGATGCTTCAGCACAGAGCTTGCCAGTCTATCAGACTGCATTCAGTTCCTGGTCTTAACTCCAACCAGAAAACCTCGTATATCTGTGGACGATGGATTGCATCCCTTACTACTGATTTCGCCGGCAGTATCTGACCTTTCATGATGTGTTAATAGTTCTTTTTACAAGTTAGATCAAAGATGTCATAGAATTCCACGTGCGCTAGTTTATCACAGGTGAGTCGCTAAACTGATTCAGTCACCAGGCGTTTGAGTAGAACATGTCTCTCTCGCCGAGCCTACGGGCAAAACCATTTATTTCCCGTACCTTTACCTCCCTCCTCAATGGTCCAATAGCAAGATGACCAAGATTCAGTTCGTCTTCTGGGTGTGAACGCCTCAGTTGAGTTTGCTGAGGTGCTGTCTGCGGAAGACATTTTAAACCACATCATCCCGGTCGTGCGTGGCGCGGCAGAGGACAAGTCCTGGCGTGTACGTTACCAACTTGCCGACCATATAACCGACCTGCAAGCTGCCGTCAAACCTCAAATTACCGTTCAGCATCTGGTTGATGTATACGAAGTACGTTGTGTGTTATTCTACTTAACCACTCGCTCGCCATGTACATATAGTTTGCGAAGCGTCACTGAGCCCATTCGTTTTTCTGCTTTCTCCGTTTTCTTTTTACTTAGAACATCCGACTTTTAATCATGCTTATCGAAGAGATTTAGCATTTGAACTTAGTACGAAGGAAACTAAGAATAGGTCATGTTTATCACAAAGAGGGCGTGGCGTGCAATTATTACTTTTAAGTGTATTTTGTTGACTTGCATTTGAAGCTGGGCGAACGACGTTTAACTGGTCTCAGTTAGCAAACCACAAGACTACATTTGTTCCTTCTAAACCCTTTTTCTACATCCCGATAGCATTTGCTCAAAGATCCGGAGGGTGAGGTACGTGCGGCTGCTGCAGGCAAGCTGAAAACGTTTGCCGCAGCCTTACCACCAGAGAGTCGCGAGACAATCATTATGAAGAACATCTTGCCAATCATACGTGATATGGTCGGAGAAACCAACCTGCAGGTGAAGACTGCCCTTGCCGGTGTGATGATGGCCTTGGCCCCACTGCTAGGAAAACAGAACACAATGGAACATTTATTGCCACTGTTTCTGACGCAACTAAAAGATGAAAATCCTGACGTAAGGGGGTTTTCTGTTTACTTGTGCTGTTAAAATGTTATCTGAGTTTTTATACATTGCGATGCTGTTCTTGTCTAGCTGTGAGTCCCAACTCTACAACCTGCAAAGAAATTTTAATAGGGGAGGAGCACGTGAAATTCGCTTATCCGCCCTGTTCATTGCAGTGAATGAGGTGACCCGGCTAACACCACCACGCCATGGCCAATGTGGCGTAACAGTATCCTTAGTTGTGAGTTTCACTGGTCTATTTGGACTGCGGCGCCCACACCTAGACAGGAGGGTGATTAGGGCCATTTCGCTAAAAAGCCTGACCACAAGGCAGCAGTTAGGTGCCGGCATAATATCACGTTTTTTAAGGAACACATTGCCATACGTATTCCAGCCCCACGACCTGGAGGAGCAGGAAACCTTGTTAGTCAGACTTTTATCCACTGATCAGCGTGGTTACCGAAACTGCGGGTGTCAAAGTGAAACTCCTTATTGTAGCTCAATGAACCATAGATTTACACAAACCGCTACATCATGATGAGCGGAAAAAACCGGTCAGTTTCGTCCACCAAACTGATTGCAACACAGTGCACGCGTTCGCGTATTGCCTTTCAAAAGCCCCGGGTACAGTTTGTTTGGGTCTGTCCTATTCTCATCAAGGAAACTACTCACAAGGTCGCTGAAAACTCTTCGACAGCCGACGACCGGTTACGCTATTCTTGGGGTTCATCAGGTAGGCGCATTCCCCGAGTTTCCGCCAACCTTATGCTCTACTTGAACCCAAATTGGAGAGATCTCGACAAATACACTCATTTGCATATCAACTGGGTTTTCACGGGAAACTCAACTGAATCTCTCGTTCATGAAATTCTTCAACTGAATGTGCTGCACACAGGCCGCCTCATGTTTCAGTTGGTACAGTATTCGAGATATCGCAGTATATTTTCATAAAGGAAACTACTCACAAGGTTGCTACAAACTTCGACAGCCCGTGATCGGTTTCGCCCTTCTTGGGGCTCATCAAGTTGGTACAGTCCCCGAGTTTCCCTCAACCTTATGTCCTATTCTCAGCCAAACAACCCTCTTGCCAAACCTGTGTGTCAGTTCCACCCCCGCCCCACCCCGTACACACACAGACACACACTGGAATTTACAAGCATCAACGTCTGTTGGCAGATGCCAAGCCGGCATGTAAATATCACGTGTGACAGCTATCTTGAGTACAGGTCAACTGTGCGGTAGGACGCCGATTATTGCGAGCGATGTGAGATCGATTTGATGTGAATGTTCCATCATGAAAATGATGGAAGAAGACGATTACACCGTATGCTTGAGTTACTGGCAACTCTCGACTTCCGGGTGGTATTTTCTTGCCTAGATTGTGGCGTCTTACTGTGCTCCTTTTCTGCCGAAGTTGCAATTTCTTTCCTGAGTGGCGTTTAACACTGGATGATATTGCACTGACACTTTTCCCTTCGCATCTGTAGGTTCGTTTGAATATTATCTCCAATCTGGAATGTGTGAATCAAATCATGGGTATCACACAGCTGAGTCAAAGTCTCCTGCCGGCAATTGTTGAATTGGCTAGCGATGCAAAATGGCGAGTCCGGTTGGCAATAATTGAGTATATGCCCCTGTTGGCTAGTCAGTTAGGACTGCAATGTTTCAACGAGCGTTTGACCAATTTGTGCCTCAACTGGCTGGTAGATGACGTGTATGCGGTGCGAGAAGCGGCAGTGACCAACCTGCGCAAGTTAATGGATCAGTTTGGGATTGAATGGGCTTCGACACAGGTCATTCCCAGGGTAAGCAAATTTTTTCCCATGTTTCGGTCTTAGCCTTTGATCCGTCTACTTCTTCCGCTCTTTGGATGGTACTGGGAGCTTACTTTTGACATCACTGTACCACGTTTTGAGCAGCGATTTCATTTTTTTGAATAGACAGGCGATCCCGTCTCCACACCGTGCAAGCCGTCTTCACTGTGATCCTCCATACCTCTAGGTAGCTCAGTTGTTAAGGCGCGAACTTGCTGGTAAGAAGGTCCGCGGTTTGAACCGACCCTAGGCATCTCGACTGCCCGTGTCTGGCAGTGTCTCAGCCTTTGTACCTACTTTTAGTGGCATGGTAGCTTTTCATCGAAAGTCTTACAGCTGAACCACTGTTATTAATACTATCCTTAATCTACCACTCTTCTGTTCTTCACCCGGACTTTCTGCTATCCATTTTCAGCTCATTCAATTAGCGCATGATCAAAACTACCTTCGTCGCATGATTTGTCTAGCATCATTGCAAGAACTTGGTGAAGCAGAATCTTGTCGATCAGAGTTGTTGCATAAACACTTGTTACCGACCATTATTCAGCTGGGTCATGATCCTGTGCCAAACGTCCGGTTCAAGGTAAGACCAAATTCCTCTCTGTATTAGGCATCTCTTGGTCAGGGACGCTTCACTTGACCGGCCTTTCGTGTGTGTTGCTCTTATCTCTGTCAATAAGAATTATCTGCAAAGCGTAGGTTTAATCATTCATCATGAGAGTCGGTTTATGGACAAATCCAAATCCGAACTCCCAGTGTGTTGCAGAGTGATTGGCAATAGTTGAGCATTATTTTACAGCTTCGCAGTCTGCTACCACACCTATGTCGTACGTGCGATTTCCTATCTGTAGAACATGATTAAAGTAATGAAGTCCTTCCGTAGCTTGTGTTCGTACAAAATGTGGCAGATTGTAAATGCTGGTTCGTAACTGGGTGCATGGCGCTGATATCGGACGTATTCCCTCATAGGTGCTTGTGTTTCCGTTGACTCTTCTTTAGCTTGTTGTTCAATTAGTAAAGACTAAATGATTTATTTCGTCTTTGAAGCCGCCACTCCTCACATCTGTCCTCTCCACAATATCCCAGTGAGAATACTCATGGGCGTTGCGTGCTTGCATCAGTATGCGGATGACGGATGAATTACTTTCGTCTGACAACCATCCGAAGTGTGAAATTCAACCCGTTTTCTAACAATACAACGTCCTTAACCTGCATGGGTTTAAGTCACGATTATCAAAATAGGAGGAGACCATTATCCAATTTTTTCGTTGTTCCCTCATCCTGCATAGTCTCCCACTCTAACTTGTGGTGGTCTCCCCTGCTATTCTGAACATGACTACATCGACATTTGTGTTCTTATCCGTGATACGAGTGCGTGATTGCCGTGCTGAACAAGATTACTTGATGGTTGACAGAAACTATCAACATGGCACAATGATCAACATAACATGTTACACGTGGTCTTATCGCAACCTCAATACTATGCTTGAACAGGGTTATGACGAGGTTTATTGTAGGGATTTGGCCATATAAGGAGCATTGTTTGCGATGCTTACGTGCAACCCCGTAACCCTTATATTACACTTGGTAGGAGTAACTTTGCTACGGAAGCACTACCTCATTGTGGTTGGGCCAGAACTTGCCTGCCGCCTCGCTGCTGCAGTAATCGGGCTTGGCTGTTGCATATGAAGAAGCTCTGCTCTAAAAAAAACTAAAAAGCGTAGGCGTGGTGTGAATTGTTGACGTCTTGAAACAGTTTGGCGGCGTCCAATTCTATGAGTTAAAATAACGGTGATTGAACGTCCTCCTTGTTCGGACCTGTACACAGCCCGAAGAATACGAGCAAGACTATGGAGGAGCTTTCAAGAGGCTATAGTCGGTATTTCCAGTAGAAACGTGCCCCATCAGGAGACTGGGCTTCTGAGTTACACCGATGTCTGGACAGGACCATCCAGGTACTACAAATTCAATGAGGGACCTGTCAGCGAAAGCATTATTGCTGTTTCATAATGGGGAGTTTTGCACTAAAACCAAATGAGACCCCTCTGGAGATCTACTGATTTCTGCTTATCACCTAAGTGCAGCATATGTAGGATCATGGAAACCACCCGAAATTAATGACGAAATTCCATGGTGTGAAATCAGCCAGTAATATGATTTCCTAGTTAAGTGTAGCGAGAGACGAATTTGAACAAACTGCGGAATTTGTTAATGAACACCGACCTTTAGCTTCTGGTTTGAGCCTCCATTATACTCTCATCACTGAGCTACAATTATTGTTTTTTCTGCCTTATCAAAGTCTGATTCAACCGCACCTCACTGTCTTTCTTCAGGTTTGTCAGATACTGGGCAAACTTGGGCACCTGCTGGATTCGAATGCCATCCAGACTTTTGTGAAACCCTCACTAGAAATGTTGGGTGCCGATGGGGATCCTGATGTATCTTATTTCGCCAAGGAGTCGTGTGAGCTGTTGCGCCTAGCCTCTCGATGATCCAATCGACACTACACTCCCCATCTTCACATCTCACATAGTCCACTCCACTCAGCCACTTTTCCATCTTAGCCGGAATCCACTGGTAAATTTCCCTCGCCTGTACTACACACACACACACACACACATGAGGTGGCTGGTTGGCGGATTGTCCGTTTGTGACCAAACGCTATTTCTTCTCTCATGCAGAGTTGTCTTCTCCTAAAAAAATTCCCTATTTTTTGGTTGACCAGTTGTACGTGTATTTGCTTTGCACCCTGATACTTTTCCATTGATCCTGGTGCGAAGCTGATATATCTTCAGGCATGGTCTTCGCATGTTCTCGCCTTCATCTCTGTTCCCGACCCTTCCAAATTATTTCACATTTCCTTCCACATTACTCGGTCAGTCGTTGTATACAAAGTCAGATGCATTTCTTTTTCTGTGTTCCATGCTCAGCCTCTTTGTTCATGACCAAATTTTTCCACGTAGTCTTCGGTTGTCATCGTTTCCTTTTGAAGGCCTGCGCAGACTTACGATCATCTCACTTTAAACATTTACCGACTGGAGATGATCAGTCATCAGTTTTGTTCCTCTAAACGTCTCTAAAAACAACTCGTTTGGTCCTTTCTGTTGCTATCGATTGACTCACATCCTTTCACCCTTTTCGCCACTGGCAGACGCCATCTATGTGCTTGACCTACTCTCAACATTTTAGCTTTGTTGCATGCGCAAACTGTTCTAGGCTCTTCTCGAAACACGTCATGTCCAGGGTATCGGTGTTTTTCACTGTGAGTAAAGAAACGAATATTGACCCGGTCTTTCTGTTCTTGGCTGCTTTTTCTCATAAGTTCAATTTTCCAAACGTGTCGCACAGTTAAGCTCTTGTCCGCCTTCTTGATTCAGCTTAAAGCTTCGCTCGATTTTCATCACCGAAGTTAATCCACCACATCGGTTGCGAATACTGGGGCACAATTTATGCATCCTTGCTTCCGGTGACGATCGATAAGTAGTTAACCGATGCGTGCTGCATAGATAATTAACACGTACAGTCCAGACTCAAATCGTAATGATCCGTTGACTAATTCTTTCTTTCACTATGTGTGTTCCATACATAATAAACGAAGTTTTGGCACACCCTTGAGTTGAATGAAGAAGCTTCCGTTGTTTCAGCTTTGAAGATCAATTCCTGGTGGTCTAGATATGGTTTATCGTCTTTGATTAGTTAAGTGTTTTCCTTTCGCCCGTTAGTATTAGCTTTAGTTTAACCATCTGCGACAAAACGAAGTAAGGTATTCACCAATGTACAAGCCCAAACTTAAAAGTCCTGCCTGTGGAATATGGCGGATTTGGTGTGAAACAGTCCTGTTTACTCAAGTGCAAATGGCACAGCCTGTTTTCCATCAGTGCACTATCATTAAGGATACGGTAAACTATATTTTGTTCGTACTTTTGTCTGCTTCTTGACGGACTACTTGCGCATGTCCTTTGAGGTTTGTTTCCATGCACAAGTCCCTCACAGAAACGACTGCTTGGTTAGTCCGTTGAGGTGTTCTCTGCAGAGAGGGACAAGTGTATCATCATCAAATGTAGGCTGTACCCAGATTACACGGTGGTTCTCACTGACGAATAATTGGTTCAGAGAACAGAACTGACAATTAGACATGACAGTTCGAAATATTGGTGTGAAGGCCAGGTTGTGATAGCATGTAGGTTGCGAGTGTATCTTCTTGTCAGCGTTAGGGTGAATAAAATTGCCAATGTATACCAGGGCTCAAAAACAGCTGGTCATGTCTGTTATCCTCTTTCTCGGGTTCTGCCTCCACAAAAACGACAATTGTTAGCGCGACTTGGGTTGCTAGCACTACATTTCACATTCTGGTTCAGTATGTTGGCGATGTGAACTTGTAACTAGTTAAACCTGAGGTAGAAATTGATTATCCAGCAACAACTATATTTGGCTCGATTTCTGGATGATGATAGCGAGGCATCAGTGCTGAACACTGATGTTTTACTGTAGGTGATGACTGTTACAAGTTGTCATCGCAGCCTGTATTGATATTAAATATGGTATTGCATGTACTAGAAGGACTTGGATATTAAGAGATCTCGATTAGGTGCTTTAAAAACCGGGATCTTCAGAATCAAGAATAGCAGGCAACGTTCTTAGGCGCTGTTCAGGTCACTAATGGTTTTATTTGAAGCGGCAACCGAAACTTATTTTTGAAATTGAAGGTAGTCAGCATGAATAGCATAATTCTGATATGAGTGGTTAACTCAGAAGACAAGAGTAACCTCCAGAGGCTCTCAATTTCTACGCGTTTTCGATGGTTTGATACACTGATGGCGCATCCTAACCGATATTCGTGAGGTTAGCGCACTCCAAGGAGAGCCCAGTAAGCCTAACTTTCCATGACATCCCCGTCCTTGAGTCTTCCAGCTGCCTCATATGTACACAGTGCTCCAAGCGTGTTTGCCCTCGAAGCTAGCCAAAGTCGTGCTCCTTGGGGTGCAAGATTCCTACCCTGTAGTTATTTTTCCGCACGTCCTCGATAGATACTTTAGGAATGGAGACTTGTATATAGCGGACAGTTTATTTCTCAGTTTATGAACAGGGATCTGGTGAGGCTAAATCGGCAAGGTGCAGCCATCAGCAGTACTAAGTTAGCTTCTCATCTAAGCTCGAGGTTGGCTCCACGTACGACTCGGATAAACACGGTAATTTGGGTATTTGGAGGCATTGACTTCAAACTACGTGTTTGTTACGACAGACCGCAGAAGTGCCGGTCGTCGGCTTTATTCCAAAAAGGGGCACTGAAAATTACGACGCAAGCTAAACTAGCAGAATTTCAGGGAATGAAACAATGGCTCTTTAGGTTTCGGAAGTGTTTGTTTCACATTAAACTACGAAGTTGTCTGATGACGATCGCCTGTACGTGTAATTAACCGCTCAAAAGGTTCACCAAGACCATTTTTCTTATCACGCGAAAACGACCACACACACTTCTGCGGTCTAAATACTTAGAAAGACGTCGCAACCAACACTATGAGCAAACACCTTGGCTGAATATGACTTCACCATTCACGATATAAAGTAAATGTGTGACCCTAGTGATTTGGAAATTCCTTAATGAATGCGGGCTTGAAGAAATAGGCCAGTTTTGGAAGTTGTGCATTGGAGTTTATCCCAGTCATTTTTTATGCTACAGACGTTACCAGTGGCGTTGATAGCATGGAAATCCGGAATCACTAAATGTGAATTCGAGTCAAAAGTAAGATGTGAACCAGGCGCTAGCTTACGCTGAATATATTAATCGGTCCTGCTGTGACCATTCGCCGGATATCCTGTCTGCCATGAGCATCATCTTGTGTAAGTATCTCCAACCAAGAACACCCTACCTATCAATCGAGAATATTAGTTCCCTATTCTACTTTTTTGTTACTTGTATGGCGTTTTACTTCAAGCAAATCATCGTAAACATCCGTTTTCCACTTCTACTGATATCCATCCAAGTTCCGAAAAATTTGTTAATTAGTTTCAAGAGTTCGATCCCAAAAAGATGTATCCAAGAGGAATGTGATTTTGGCCGATTCTGGATATGTGTGTTGCTGGAGCGGTACGATGTAATCCACTTAACTGAACGCACTAGTATGCTCAGGTGGACGTGAATCTGAAAAACATTAAGTAGTGCACGGGCATCGTTAAATATGAGTTCGTTGACAGGTGGGTGGCCTGATGCGCGTTGCAAGGTAGTCATTAAGCATTGTAATCCTCGATAATGCGAGCGGTGGAGGTGTTGATTCGTTTTAGGATAGGCAGAATATTCAAACGAATGATGGACAACAAGAATAACGAAAACCGATGGTACCAGTCGACTGTACTAACATCCAGTGTGATTTTCACCACTGCGAGTACGATCTACGAATGGTACTACCAGAGCTGAGAGGAAAGACAAAGAACTGTTGAACACAGACAGCAACGACATCATTGCGGTAGGCGATGTTTCCAGAACAGTTGGTCTTTCTATCGGGATAATTCCCATAATTTTGAACTTACGTTTCCTTCTTCATTCACAAGAGCAGGTGCTTGCAATGAGTTTTTCCTGTGTCGCACAAATGGAAAGCATTTATTTGTTGATCCTACCGATTTTTCCCGAAGCCATATCTCTCGCTAATTATAGAAAGCGCGGCCGCCTACGGACAGTTTCCACGATTTGCAATGTATCCACTTGTTTGGAATGAGTTGTACTGATTGGCATCTACTCTCGTGACGCGTCGTCACGAGTTTATCTGACTGATGAATCAATCACTATGTATTCTTTCATCACGTGAGGCTGGTATTTGTTACATACCGAGAATAATTTACCAGCTATGTGGAGTTTATATGGCTCGCCTTGATGGAGTAATGAGCTGGTTCGTTGCATAGCACTGGTGTCAGCGGCCTCTGACCGACAATGTGAGCATATTATTGCTTTTACCGCAATGTAGTTGGCTTCAGCAGCTTCCGAGCGTAGTACACTCAGATCTGTCACAAGTAACATTCGTCACAACGGGGATCTGGTACTTTTGGAGGTTCACCGTTACATCTGATCGAACAGAGGGCTAGTAAGTAGTATGGTTGCACTCTCAATTTTCCTATTCATTTTGATGATTAACACAAGGTATTGTAGTGGATCCTATCCTAAGATAGGATCCATGGATAAAAGGTATAACAAGGGCCACTGTGGTTTCTGACTAAAAAGTTGGCCAAGATATCCACCAATGAGACAAGAGTTAGCAGTCTCTCTCTAGCAACCTGGGGAATACTGAACCAGCAAATCCAGTTACTTAGTCAGATGTATTAACAACTCCCAAGGTGATCATGCGGTGCGCATGCAAAATCCACAGCCTAGGAGCCTATTGGTTAGGGTAGATTTTATGTAACCATCTGGGATCATTTGAAATGATTATCTCAGTTTCCCTACGGAGGATTAGTGAAAACGGAAAGCTTACTGAAGAAGCCATGGAATTACTTCTGGAAGATACAAAATTGTACTTCCTTAACTTCTAGAACAATGGCAAGAAGTACCCCAAAGATCAACGCATGAACGCACTAGGCCTTGTCTGTAGATGCATGTAAGCAGGATAGCCAATTCTGGAGCCGAGCACTTCATCGCCGGCATACCCACACTGTATTAAGAGATCGAGGATATTCAGATAGCATTAAAAGATTAGGGAAAGTTCAAAGGGAACAGTTGTTTATTAGAGCCAAAACGTACGACAACCCAATGTTTTCATAATAATAAAGCAAACCGTAGTAAACTAAGTAAACTGAAATCGGAATTTGCCCGATTTTTTGTATCGCTATCAGTTAAGGGTCTTGCTGCTTGTCAAAGCGAAACGTTGCCCGGCAATAAACTCGACGTTTTTCTTCCAAACATTTCTGAAACAATCATTCATTATTAGGTTCCAAGTGTTTTCCAATTGATTGCATCAAACGATTTTTCTTGGTTAATAACTCAAACGATTGGTCGTCTTTGTCGTGCCGCTGGAAGCCGCTCACGGAGGTAGTGATTCTACCCTTACTTATCTTTCTATTCCTATTCTTTTGTCATACAGTCTTGTGCAGTCGGATTTTTGGCACCATTTGGCCAAGTGCTGGGTCAGTTTTTCTTAGTGCGTGTACGATTGGTGAGCCAGTGGAGAAATTGTCCATTATTGAAGTTTTGTTGATATATTCGTCTCCGCATACCTGGTGAAGAGATTTAAACATCGATTTGGCTCTCTGTTCACCATATGGTCTTTACGTCGGCGTGGTCGACTGATAAATCCCATACTGCTATCAAGACCACAGAATGAGGAACATTAACGTTTTCAGGATATCGCCATGAGGCTAACACTTCGCCAATGGTTGAGCCCGAGGTGGCTTAGAGGTTAAGGCGAGGACATCCTAACCGAAAGGTCCGTGGTTCGAACCCGACGCAGCATCTCGACTGCTCCTGTCTAGGTTTGGTCAACCTGGCAGTATCTCACCCATCGTGCTTCCTTTGGATGGCATGGCAAGTATGCTCCCACCGGTCAGAATAATCGTGATGGTCGAGCGGTCCATATCGTTTAAGTGGTTAATAATAAACGGGTAACAATAGAACAGCTGAATGAATGGAAAAATAAACTCTCATCTAATTGGACAGGTTCTGGTCTATCAGTCTGTTTATCTGACAGCGTGTGTCGCATGACCAAAGCATGTTTAAAGTTCGCATGGATCGCTTTTTGCAGCACAGCGCCGGGTTACATGGCTGTATTTCATCTGCTTCAGTTGTTGCCAAGCCACACCTTCGATTCAACTGGGCATTCCGTACACGACTTGGGTTAATCATGTCACCAATCTTAAAGGGGTGTGACGCGATCAAACTTCCGGATGTATTGTGGATCTACCGTTATTCCGGCACGGTGGGTGCTCACGTATTCTGTCACGAAGTTGCCCAACTTATTCTGCCTTACAAAAGCAGGAAATAGCGTACACGAGACACCACTGAAAAGACCGTCCAATAGGTGAAGCACCACATGATGTTGACAGGGGGAAGAACTGGGAGTTTGTCCCACCTAACAGCCGTAATGGAGGTGCGAATGGCAAGGTGTAATGTCCGACTGATAGTCACGACCGGAATTCAGTTGGACATATGATCTCTGAATCACACTGCATCAACCGGGATGGTGTAGTGGCGTTCAGCGTTCTGGTCGGCGCTGGCAGTCTCACCAACCCGTTAGGACACAAGCTAGCACTGATGGCAAACCAGTAGTAACTTCACCGTGTACAACATGCCCGGTGTGCAGGTCCCAGATGATAATGACCCCTTGATGTGTAGCCCACAAACACTATCTACGAACGCGGAACCTAGTAAAGCTTAGTTGAAGAAAGATGAACATTCCATGTGGAGCTTTACGGAACGAAATTGAGGACTACGAGTGATGGATATTGTTCGGATCAAATTAAGTGGGAATAAGTGCCATCTTCATAGTGACTAAGGTCAACCCGGTGACTTATGAATGGTTCAGGAGGACGCGAGAACATCACGAGGAAATGCTGCCATTGGAGACGGTAACCTTCGCCTGGGCATTCGAACTAGCTGCAATGTTTCAACAACTGTCTTTCAAGGCTTCGAAGGAATAGGTTCGATGTTGAAGCAACAGATATGACTTAAGTTTATAGACACTGTGTCCGAGGTTGGCCTTAGGCTTTTCTTTTACGATTTGAGTTTGGTTTGGTTTCCTATGTACCGCAATAAACTGCTAAAAAATCTATCGAAATGTATGCGCGCTTGCTAACCGACTACAAAACTTAGATGTAATTGAGCCAGTGCAACCACACTGTATTTCCAGATCCTCTCGAGAAAGACTATAAAAGGTAATCGTACATCTGCACTGATCATAAAAATATCCGAGAGCCACGTAGCCATAGTTTCGAGTGGAAACGTGCGTGACGAACCTATTGCTTTCAATGCATAGCTCCCTTTTCAATCCCCCCACTTAAAAGTCCAATGACAGACCTATATTTACGCACCAATTTATCAGCTCCCGCCTCCAGTTTGCAGCTACCTCCCCGGATCATCGGTGGACGAAATTATGGCAGCTAAAACCGCTGTACGACAAGTACGAGGTTCTCACGGCTGATAATGATGATAATGATGATGATAGCCATAAGGAGGTACCTTCAAAGTGTTTCCGGGCTGTTTGTATGCCTATTATTTGCCTATAATGTCAGCCAAAGACGTCTGGATAACCTGTGTGAACTGTCTTTATCTTACGTCAACTGAAAACTGTTGGTCCACCATGGGAACATCTTTTTTCTGGGCAATGCCTCTTCCTATCGAGTGCTTTTCGAATGGTCAAACCTGCATATGATAGCTTGACAGCAGCAGTACCAGTCAATTGATCTTGGAGATGAGCTTTGGGCAAGCAAAAGGCATACGAATCCTGAGGTTGATCGAACAAAAGCAGACTGTCAAATAAAGTATAGCTATACTATATAGTGTAGCAGTACTGTTGAGCTACAAGACTTTCCGAGATTGTCAGCACAAGATTAGCCTCTGTATTATATAATTTAATTCCAAACTACGATGATTTGAGTGTTTATCCCATGACAGGACCGTGCTCGATTTTAAACAATGTACGTCCATACCACATAATAACAAGAGGAAATCATCGGCCAAGGTGAAGCGTGCATTTGCACAACAAAACAGGAACTTCCAGTTTTACAATAGCTTTAGTGTGAAACTGATGCATTTTAAAACCGCGCCGAATGCACTTCTTACTTGGAAATCCTAATTTTTCTTGGATTCGCATCAGTGATTTCGACCATTTTGTGCGACGCATTTAACAGCACGAATATGGTGTAATAACCTTAAAAATCACCGTTTCGCCGAAAAGACCTGGAGACATAGGCTATCTATGAAGTAAGCCCGGCGGAAGATATTGAAATAATATGCAAGAAAGCGTTCATAAAAGTTCGGCTATTCCGACGGCTTCTTGGGCGACGCGACCCAAAAGCTTCGACTTCGTCAGACCTTTAGTTGGAGTAAATATATATGCCTCTCTCTAACCGTCAAAAACAGATGTGGATGTTCTAAAATCGGTGCAGCTTAAGACCACAAAAACTGGAGGACGAAAATGCTCAAAATCATGTTGACATAGGCCCGATTATCTAGACCTATCTTAACCTAATTTTGACCTATTAAATCTTACATGATGCCCACAACCCATGTTGGCGTTCCATTACCCCACAACCCCATGCTCAATTACAGGACGCCTTTTCACACTAGAACACAAAACTGAATCGTCTGTCACGAAAAACCTGTCAGAGCCTCTTCCCAGCAGACGTAATACCTGAGGGCACCCGGTCTTCTATGCCTGCGATCGACCTCCACCTCTCCAATCGTCCTAGGAGCCAGTAAGCTGCGGTGGTTATAAATAGGGAATTGTGTTAGAGTGGTGAAGCACTATCATCACACACAAACTCTAGATACTGAGTTCACTGAAGCTATTTTCTCTTTCATCTATCTTCTCTCACCTATCTGAACACCCCTGCGTTGTACGCATTCATACTACCCCACATCTGTATAAAACGAACAAGCTACAAAAAATGATAACCCGAAGAAGGAAGTTGTGCAAAAGTGAAAAGAAACGATTCCTTTTGATCCCATCTAAATATTCATTCTGAAATTCGCTTACTATCCCTGACGGTCATTTGAATATCAAGCTACAGACCAAATAATCCCATCTACCTGAAGAATACTCTTGAATTTTTGGACGATGATCGAAAGAAAGTTTCAAGCTTACTGGAACGGCGGGAAACTCGCGATTTTTGTTGTACAGTCATGCTGCAAACGAAAGTTGCGTGTCTTTCAGTTTCAGTTCGCAGCTGACGTCACCGTTTCTTGTCCAGCTGTAGAACACAAAGTTCCTGATCAGCACTTCACTTCACTGATATTTCCGAAACCGCAACATATAATTCCGCTCTGTCGTAACCCACAGGATTGTTCCTTATTTTCTCACACACTAGCTGAGTATTCCTATGTAGAAGAACTGCGTGAGCAAAGGAAAAGGAAAGGAAAAGTTGTCGAGAAATACACTCATTTGAAAATCAATTTGGTTTTCACGAGAGACTCAACTGGGCGTATTTCTCGAAATCAGCCCAATTTGGGTTCAGGTAGAGCATAAGGTTGACGGAAACTCGGGGACTGCGCCTACCTGATGGGCCCCAAGAAGGGTGAAACCGCTCGTGGGCTGTCGAAGAGTTTTCAACAACCTTGTGAGTAGTTTCCTTTATGAGAGGAAAAGTTAGTTTTTTGCTTCCCTAGGCAGCGTAAAACAAAATGATTGTGTTAATTTATTTCTTGCTACGCTAGATTGGCTGCCCACCAAAACAAGCCCTAATTAACCTAACTGTCCCCAGCAGTGAGTTTCAAATGCTAGAATTTTAAAGAATTGGTTCACTGCAGCATTTCGGATATCCCAAAACACATCAGTCTGGATGTCGTTCTACCTCGTGAACTAAACCAGCTTCAGACAACTCCTTCACTGAATTAATTTTACAAATTATACTGCTTTCGAACCCGCCTTTTGCTTGCTGAGAAAAAACAACCGACAAGCTAGCTTTTCGTAGGGATCTTGTACATGCAGTCAAGGATCGAAGTTGTCATCTTTAAAGCTTATCAGACCAGCTGCTCACTAAACGGAGCCCATTTAAACCACTGCTCAACACACAAAAGAACCATCTCCAACACTGCCGCAGAGATGTCCATGTCTGACGATCTCTGTATAAATAGTTCCGAAGAATTCAACTTGAGACATTGTTTACTGACATTTCGTATACGAAACGAATGCGAAAACAGAATACGCTGATATCAACAGGCAAGCCACAAGCGTCCTATTTCTCTCATACGCAAGTCACATGAATCGATCGGCGCGTGGTTGGGTGAACTTTTTGTGGAACAAAACAGAGCGGCGCTTCAGACAGATTACGCATGTCCGCACAATTTTACCTAGCGGAAGAATGAACGTATGCGATCAGTCGCAATACACAAAACGGAGCAGTAAACTAACCGTGCACATAATATTCGCTCAAATCAAGACTATCGATCAATGATCGTACTTCGTATTACTTCGTCGACTGGTGCAGCTAACGATGGTAGGAATAGTCTGTGTGATTGTTTTTTATGGTGTGCAGGTTCCCCCCATAGCATGACGTTGCTTTCTTGAAACCTAGACGTTTAGGCGCAAAGATGTTGGATCTTGTGAGGTCCAAACAGACATTTTGCTTACCCCAAAAAAGTATGACACAAAACAAGCAGTGCAAAGTGCGCCAATATGACGTAGTCAACTTCATTCGTATCTTTTACTGGGAAGTACATACGACCATACCGGTGCTGTGCGCTTGAAGGCTCGATTTCTGTCTGCAATCGTAAGCAAAGCTGTAAGAAAACTAGAGTGCCTGACTTGTCATACCAAACCCGATTAAATGTTCGAGCGGAGCTTGGGAGAACAGGGACTTTTTGGGAATCATTTAGTTAAAAAACTATGGTTATTAACTCCACACAAAAAAAGCGAACAATCCACATATGAATAAAACAAATTTTGTTTCGTGTCACTTGCTACGTGCTCTTTAAAACAATAATAAGGAGGTGTGTATTTCTTGCGTACATGCCGTTCTACTACAAGCCACTGAATTACGCTCTCTGAAAAGGAAACTGCTCGGGAAGAAAATTGTTTGTTGAAAATCCTGTTCATTTGAGTGCCAAGATAGCAAACGATGCTCAAAACTACCAGATCTGTCATAAACGATCACCTTACAAGTATGTTAACCAATTGCAGCAGAATATCGGTCTGAGCAGAACCAAAAACTTTCTCTCCAGTTCTTCAGTTTCCCAACTGCACGGATTAATGCTACTCTGGTATAAAATACAGTTCAAGAATTCCTACCTTCCCATTCGAAGAAACACAATACCAGCCAAAGGATGTTATATTAACTGTATATTCTAGTATATAATAGAATTCGACAGTCACAATTGTAATGTAGAAAAACAAAAGTTCGATCCGAAGAAATGCAAGGTGGAACTTGTGGAGACAAAGAATAACATCGTAGCTATCTTCTTGCGAATAGGGTGCTCTGCCTTATTGCACGCTAGACGTTTTGGACCCATTGCACGAACGGAATCGATCTACATGGACTCGAATTCGTCCACACGCTTCTTTGTATTCCCGTGACGAATCCGTCGAAGCGTCCGATATCGATCGTTCTCTCTGCAAAATGGTGAGCAGTAAGATTTTGGACGGGGCGATCTAATCTCACAGTAAGCAGCTTCGATTTCTGTGTGCATGCTGCATCGATGCACGTGAACCATTGAGTGGGGAGGTGGCATAACCATGTCTGGAAGTTAGGACAGCGTGGATATTCGTGAAAATGATAAAAATTAATCTACTGCCGGTGGATGTATCCGAATCACAGCTTTTTGAAAGTACATCGATATGCCCACTAGTAGGCAGAAAAACAACTCCAGAATTCATGCTCAACCGAAAATTGGACGGTATGCTCTCTGCGCACAAGATTCGAACTTCAAAGCTGAACCGATAATCCTACGCTAGGATGGTCTTGAAAGAAGGCTACTGGGCCTGCAAAATGATCCCGTCTAAGAGTGTTTACGCAAGCTGCTTGGTCGGCCAAATAACTAAAGACGATGGTACAGACTAGATCCATCTGCAATGTTTCGGGTAGCACAAATGACATTGGCGAATGACTACTTATCACAATTGTTGTTCTATCCGTAAAGGTTAGAGAAGTACCCAGAACTGGGTATTGCTAAAATCCTGAGTATGGTACTCTCTATTTCTAAAGATGAGGAGACAACAGATAGCCCTCGAGGGTTATCTTGAGGGTTGTGGCATTAAGTTTGCAATTTACCCTTAAGGACATGAATGCTCATATTGATTTACATTTTCTGTGCGTTCAGGTACTTGATGCAAACTGGACACAAGATTTCAGAGTGAAGTGAAAAGTGTGAACTAACCGCAAATGGATGGTCCTGTTGAGCAGTATGCATCCGTTGCTCTAAGGGTGTAAAATCTAACGATGCACCCCCATGTACCAAGCATGGAAGAGGTCGTGGCCGAGAGGCTTCCGCTTACTGAACGGTCTTCTGAATTTCACTAAAGGGGCGGAGTCTGGGCAAAAGTTACTCTTTGATACTGTCACATTATGGGCCACCAAATACCCTGGACGTAGTCTTGATTATCGGCGTTCTTCAATGAGTGACCTATTTAACCCACCTTGTCGTCGTTCATAGGGTCAGAAAGGGACAATATGAAAAGAATGCCGTACAAAACACCCACGCGCTTATCCTTTCATTCATTCGCATCATTAGCAGCACGACTCCAGTGTACGAGACTGATGCTTCGCTGCCATACAGCCACAGTTTATTTGAAGCCCTTGTTGTAAGGAGAAGAATAAAAGTCACTGAAGAATAGACCTAGTGCTAACCTAACACAACGATCCTGGAAGTCGAATCAATACAGATGTTACCCAGACTTTTCATGATTTCCTTCAGTTCTTCCAGCAAGATCAAAGATAGCCATTTCTCTGCTTGCGTTACCATGGGTTTGGCACGGAAAACAGCAGTCTTTTCCGGAAACGATGAGTCGGTAATAACAGTTCATGACTTAAATACAGCAGCGTCTGTTGCTGCATATATCCTTCGACTGAAATCCGCTCATTATATCCCCACAAATATTTGGACTTTTAAAAACCATTTGATATGAATTAATCTATCGGACCACTGAGTAGACTTAAATTTCTCACCTATGGGAAGAATTAACAGAGGACAGGCTACAAAGTAATGTTTGCAGCTTTCTGTTGGTGGCATCATTAATGCAAACTTAAAGTGAAGCTGCAAAACAGGAGAATTACTAATATCACATGATGCACGGAGAGTTTACATGCATTTTTGTCTACAAAGTTTTCACTCCACAACACGGTCTTAGTGTGATCAGCTTCATTTTCGTTCGCAGATACATTACTTCTTTTAAAAGGAACAACTTGCAAGCCATACCAAAAGTCCCCCTCGAACGAGGCATGTACTCTTGAGAAAGACGAGGAATACGAGGCATATCCTTTCTAGTTAACGGAAAGTTCGGTGTCTTTGGGTGACTATTAGGAAGATATAGCATGATTAAGCGGCCAAATTAATGAGCCCACATCCGTAACCGAGCTCGAGATAGCTTAGTGTCTAAGGCGCGTACGTAGTGACTCCAAGCTAAATGGTTCGAACCCTATCTCAGCTCCAGTGTAGGCTTGGGCAATCTGGCAATAGCTCAGCCCTCGTGTTTCCTTCGGGCGGCTTGGCAGCTGGGCTCCGAAAGGAATTTTAGCTGGGTGATTACATACAGCATATCCGTCATCGACAGGTCCGATGATTGCACTTATTGTGAGATTGTATATCTGTCAAATATATTTCTTTTTGTACATAACCCTGCCAGGTTGATACGTGATCCTCAAACTTCATTCCACTCAGTTCACATGGATCGGTGTTAACCTGTCTCACATCTTCCTTGCACCGTCACAAACTAGTGCAATGCTATTCCGTGAGGGAAACATCTAGAACAGGTGTCAAATTTCTTCGTCAGAAGGAATGTTGCCGCTTGCGAATGGATACTGAAATGGGTCATCGCACTTACCTTTTACGGTCGTTTGATGAATACACGGTCGGATGTAAGTAGTATAAACATCTTCATATTTTTCACAGGAAAACGATGGTTTACTTCATATGAGCTTTTGGCCCCATCAGTCATTTTGCCGTTCGCCTCAGTACTTCGCTGACACAATAACATTTGTTGTATTTGAGCAAGAGAATACTAGCATGCTTTACCGCTTTCGCTTTGTTGGACTACCTTCATTTTCCGCTAAGTAATAGGGGTATTTACATTAGTGCCATGTTTTGAGATAATCACTTGTGGACCATGTGACAGCCACTCTGTCAAACAGACCCCACCTAACCCCACCGGTTTGCTCGGTACATTTCAGTGAACCTTTACGCCTAGACAGACCGTTAGCTGTATTGACAATAATCTCAAAATCAGCCATGAGGATTACACAAAAAAGGATCCAAGGAATGAAGCTGCTTTGATTCAAACACTCCAAATTCAAAATGAAGCTGAACTACCGTGCCTCGTGCTGCGGTAGGAGTAGCGAATGAGAATATAGGTGCAACGGCTTCAGCTTTTTGAATCGGCCGGTCCGAATAATCAGTTCGTTGAGTTACGAAAAAACCGTTATTCATAGACCAAGCCAAAATAACTATCACAGTAACATGGGAACGTCGACTGCGGCCTGTGTCTTCGTCTGGGATACTTTCATATGATTATGCCAAAATACCATCCCGCTTACTTACGTTTCCAGCGAGTACAAGTGGTCTGGGTTCAAGCCACATTTTCCAGCGGTCTTGGTCACAAGTTAATCCACTAAATCGATGAATCAATGAACAAGGAAACTAGGAGCACCTATATGATCAATTACCTCATTAATCTTGGCCAGTACGGTGTTCCATTACCTGAACAAGGCTCATGGCACATGAACTCACGGGCTTTGTCTGATGTGATATTGGCACTTCAGTCAACTGGTCAGTGCAAATTTAGTGCAACGTGGCATGCGTCCATGGACTCTTCCATTTGCGAAAAAAATCCACTGAAATTTTGACATTAATTTTTGACAAGCTCCAGTATCCCCGTGATTTTTGTGCAAATGGAACGTGTGTTCAGATCACAAAGCGTTAACTTTGTTCATCAATGCACTGAAGGGAGTGCTGCATTTTTGTAGTAAATTTTAATGAACATGCTAGCTAAGTGATCTACATGGTGGATTGATAATATCCACGGAACCCATAGTAAGGACGTTATTTTGAAGAGTATGCAGAAAATGAGGCACGGGAGAGAATGAACTAGAAGCTAAACCTTTATTAGTACCCCGAGTATAAAGTGGGATCGGCACACGAGCCAGGGTTTGAAAACGTTAGCAATGAATGAAATTAGTATAAAAAAATGGAAAGCTCGTTCTTTGCAACTGCTGGTGGTTGAAAAAAATTGCGTTTCGTGCATCTTCGAGACTGGCTGTAATATCATTTATAGAGGTCGACTGGTTGCTAACGGAGAGCCAGATCAAACCTGGTATTTGACTAAAATTATAACGTGTGGTCCCAGGTCTTTAATCTTGGGCTTCGCAAGTGAAACCAAACAACTAATCATGGAATTAGGTGGTTAGCTTAAGTTGAACTAACCAAAAATGATCATGACCACGACGAGTGTGTTCGGTTTTAGAACATGATGTACAATCGAACTCGGTTAGTTCTGCACAGAAGCAAGAACACCAAAACTGAATTGATCCCCTTTTATTTATATCGTAACTTGGATTTTAAAAACGGCTTCAAACCGCCGCGACTCACGGTCAAGCGAATGATTTGCTTCTAAACATTGGTCATTTTGGATTACGTGTCTGTGTCAGGTAGCGCAATCACATAGAGCGGGAGAATACAATTTCATTCCTTTATCACAACCAGTGAAACAAACGACTATGGAGCATTTCTTCAGGATATTAATGCTGTCCATATCAGTCTTCGCACGCGCCAAGCTGTCAAAAATGGGCGCAAATCTGGCTGTAAACCGCGATTGAACCTAATTTCACATTGTAAAAATCTGTCCATTCATTTGCTTGCTCCGTCCGTCTACTTTTGATCTCCACTTGTTTTGCTTCACCTCGCCCGTCATCCACCTTGTCGCAAAGGCCGCCCCGTCTGACAGTACATTAGCATTTGTGTGGGTCACTGACCTACCCTCCTATGCGTGGTCGTTGGCTTCCCTGACTTGTTCTGCCGTGATTTCCGTGGGATCGCACCGCCAGTGGTAACCACGAGAGTGGCCTCGGAAAGGAAGACCGCAACCCACACTACCGAGCCAACATTCCGCATTGCCGTTTTCTGGTTTACGGACCTTGACAATGCGCTGCACCAGTTAGTGACACTTATTGACTCAACGACCGTGGACATTTCAGGTTTGTTGTGTAATTTTGCTTACCTTTGTTTAAAGAGTACCGTAGACCTTCGAACCCAATTCTTCATTTTGATATTCGGGATCGTCAAACCTACACGTGACCCCAAGTTCCGTATCGGGAACCTCAATAACCACCTCGATAATCTCTGAACTCAGCAGGCACTACGGTATATTCCCGTTATACCATCACTCATTGCAATGCCACTCTGGCACTTCGTCTTTTGTGGGCCTGCACAAACATTTCTCTAACCAAAGAATAATATCCAATTTCGGAAAGTGATAGATACAGAGTAACATTTATTTCCGAAAATCATATATGTGCGGTCACTCCCCCGCTAGCTAACATTTCTGACTTTAATTTATGAAAATATTACTGAGATACAAACTATGTTCCCTCACCGTCGCCCATCGGTATGAATTAGTCAGCGTATAACTTCAACCTTTCTAACGCCGGTCCTCAGAGGCTTTGAAGATGTTTACTCCTGGCGCAACGCCGGACGAATCGCACTGGTACTTAAGCAATTTTATGTCATCGACAATTACGCCTACCGACTCCCAAACCATGAAAATGATTGGAGGACGGCTTGGCTGACCTCTTTGTACTTCGTTCTGCCCGAAATCTTGTAGCGCGTCGAAGGGATATCGCAGCCAGAAGTCTTAACAAACTCTTCTAGTTTTGGGCGTTTTTTTAACATTAGCCTTGGAGACACGCCTATGGATTTCGCTACCAAAAGCTGTATGACCTTTGGAGCACTTTATCTAAAATCCACAGATTCTAAACACTGATGAGTCTGTGGTCCATCTGGTGGTGTCTATGGTAAAACGATAGATTTATACAAACCGACGAGATGAAGGGTTGAAAACTTCGGAGGTCTTTGTCGACCCACTTGTTGGGAACGATGCAGCGGGACTTGTTCTTCTTCAGCTATGTCACGCAAACATAGAAACGCTAACTGGCCTTCTGGTGGTGGTGCGTTTCTGTTTGCCGACCAGGTTTGGTAAGAACGAGATCAGCGAATACAATGCACTTAGAATCCGAAAAGCGAACTTGCACGCTTAGCCGGATGTCAAGTCAGTTCTTGAATGATCAGGATGTGTTAAGCCACGCAAACCACACCCACGCCCAGCTGCTTGTTCCGTGTGAGTACGCATCTGGGGGCTTAGGGGCATGGCTTTTCACAGATGTGGGTGTTTACTTTTTGCACCCGTTGGGCGATAGTGCAACAGAGGAAGGATCTCGGATTTTGTGCGGCATGGAAATTGTGAGCAACTACCAGTTTGCGGGTGCTCGCCCTTTTGACGAAGTACCCTGTGGGTTCCTTCCAGAGACTGGCACGAACGCACGGACACACATACACGCACACACACTCACATACACGCACACACACTCACACACACGGACGCACTACGCACGCTGCCCGGATGATTGCGGTATCGGTGCACATTTTGGTCTCTCGATGTTTGTGTGATTGAAGGAGCATGCGAGTGTGACAAAGCAACCGAGGCAACCAGCGCAGGCGGTCGCGGATGCAGGATCGAAATAAATTCAACGGGTCTGGGTGATCGGGCTCGGAAGTTTACCTCTCAAAGCCGACTGAATATTCAGCCAAGCGCCCACATGGTCCACAGTAAGATATTATCCAGTATGATGGTCATTTTAGCAGTAGTGTGCAAGTTCAAAATCTGGAGTAAATATCATGCACGCTCAGTGGGCTATGTTGTGTTCGTTGCATAGAAGTTGTCCGTCTACAGCGGTGTGCTGCACATCAAGTGAGGGTCACCAAAGGTGCTGGATGTAATCATCGATTTCATCTTCATGATTGACGGTATAGTGAAAAGCATCCAAATGAAAGTGGGTAGAGCTTCTTATGGATGCCATGCTAGACGACAATCATTAAGTGGTTGAAATGGTTTTTACTGATCTTCAGAGTATCTCGCATAGAAAATTAGTCTATGCTAGTTGCGCTCTGGACCTACAAGACTGGATGGGCAACAGCCTGACTCTACTTAACGCGACTGTCGACGAATCCACCTGCTGTAGATGCAACGTATGCCCAATTCTACTAGTTTTAGATCATGTGGCTGTTGCCTCATAATTGTGTGGCAATCGATATGTTACTGCATTCCATGTGTGCAACACACTCGTTTTCGCTCATCATCGATTTTAATCGAAAAGATGTGAGGCCTGTTTTAGTTTACATGATCAGTTTACCACTGTGATTGGGAAAAGATGCAAAAGAGCCTCAGCCAGCTGGCTTCCATCAAGCCAACGGCTTGGGAGAACAGTGCAAAGGCGTACAAGAATAACAGGCCGAATACAAGCACAACGAAAGTCTTGTTGAAAATTCCGTGGCCAGATTACGATCTCAAGACATACTACTATACTCTACTACCACTCCCTCGAGAGTAACTACGGCAACTAAAGTTGTTTTACAAGCCTTGATCAGGCTAGAACGAAGCACTGGCGATCAGCCAGTGGTTATTATCACTAACCCCGCGGCGTAGGAGGTGGGAACCAGGTGATATCTGACTTTGTGCCAGTGCAAAATGCTGCAGGCGTTAGCGTACTTACGACCGTAGACTGGTTCGTCTACTCCGGGTGGTTTTGCTACACACTCCCAAACAGTAGCACCTTTACCTTTACTCTAATCCTACTTTTCGACTTCCTTCAGTGCGGCCATGGTGTCCAACTCAAGGACAACAGTAGTCAGCTACTTACAGGGGTGGAGAGATACTAAAGCCACGACGGTGACCAGGAGGAAGAGCTTGACCAATGTGGTGCTGTAATCTCTACTCAGCGTCCGTGTCGTGAGTAATTATTGTTGTGGGAACGTTGAGGTGAGAGTCTGGTTGTGTTTATTTCCAGACTATTGAAGAAACCTCAGAACTTACAAAGTTTTCGCACACCTAAGGCGTTCAAACTCTGAGAAAGCAATTATTCAGTACTGCACGTTGAATGATTTATCAGTACCACGTTGAGTTGGGTGTGCACAAATATTTTCCGCATGGAAAGCTCTTCACTTGCCCTAAATGCCACTGACTGCGGTCACAATTAGCCGGTTATCAACGTGTCTGGTGTCCTAAAACCTAAAGCCAGGTAAGCGGAGGGCAATGAAGATTGACTCTGTACGGAACTTTGTGGCGGTGGTTCGAGACACCTGTACGAAATGGTGACTAGTGACCATTCGTACTTCTGTGTATTTAGCTAGAGTACACAATGTCGAACTTCTCGCCAAGTATATTTTCTTATGCTCTGTCTTGTAATATACTTAAGTTGGTTTAGTGGCTTTGTTTTGAGTGATCTAATGCCTTAAAGCAGTCGCAGACTTTGTAATGTACTTTGGCCGTGGTCGGTCGGACGTCCTATGGAATTTATACCGACCATTTTTGCAATCGATGGTGATGTGCCATTATACCACTTTGGATATAGTTATTGGATAATATGTGATAAGAGTGATCCAGTGGTTGGCAGTCAACGCTGAGTTGAACAAATAGACCAACCAGCAGTAGCCTACGCCTCAAGGTATCTCACTCTCTCTCTGGATACACGAAGGTCATAAGATTATTCCTTTGTATGAAAACTGGACCCATGGAAGCGTCATTTTTCATGTTTCCACCATCCTGAAGGCTTTACAGAGATGTGTTACTGTTAAGTATTCATCAAATTGGGCCTGAAATGGCTACATACTTCAAGTTACCACTAACAAGATGATCGTTTTGGTAGACACTCTGCTCATCCACACATGTGCCATCAAATAATGGATCATCACATTCGTTTAAATTCACAGTATACTTGAACAACTGGTAATCAGCCCGCCATTGTAAATAGTCTTCGTCAATAGTACGGAATCATGCATAACGGTTTGATGTAAAGTATTCCAGAGCACTTATCCAAAGAATCAAAGCGTATAGGAAGAATCGGAAGTATCGAATAGCAAACGCTTGATCACACAGGTTCAAAAAATGAACTAGAAGGTCGGTCATTTCCACCAAAATTTCCACTGATTTAGAGTTCATCATGACTTTTGGTTCCCATGTTTGCAAATCCTTGATTCTTTCCGTTTCAACGAATTTGGCCCAAATCCCAACCAAAGGAAATGAAGAATCCCTAGTTTACTGAACCCGGAATTTCACATCGCATGACGACAAACTTAGTCAACCAGTCAGCTGCAGCGCAGCATTCTAATCGTTTGTGTGAAAGTGCTTGTCTGACCTTCACCTTCGAGCTTCCTGTTTCTGTGTGCTGCGCTAGATAAGTGATGAGAATTTAGTTTAGTTCCGGTCGACCGGAATTCTGGTAGGTGACTGTCGCCAACCTGAACTCACGGGTTCGGCAAAGTTGTCCAGTACTAGAGAGTTGAATATCCATAAAAAACCCATGAAATCTCCTGAATGTCCCACAATATATATATGCACTCAATGTTGACTGTTCACTTCCAGAACACTCAAGTAGCATGCGAA
The DNA here is from genome assembly GCA_004794785.1 of Opisthorchis felineus. NCBI lineage: Eukaryota > Metazoa > Platyhelminthes > Trematoda > Opisthorchiida > Opisthorchiidae > Opisthorchis > Opisthorchis felineus. Next base: position 160,530 of record SJOL01003487.1, on the reverse strand, counting down.
TTCCAGACTCCAGATAATATAAAAATCATGTGGACATACACGTCTAAGGGACTATAGGAATGGCCTGTTGATTAAACAGTTTTCAACAAAAAAAACCTGAAAGCATTGATTGCGTTTTAGCCAGAAACTCAACATATGCATCCATAAATCGCGCTTTCAACCTTGAATTTGAATGTCCAAATTGAATCGTTGTGTGAAGAGTAATCTACAAAGAAGTTTTGAGCAAGACCAATGATGTTCATTTCTAAAAAGTGCAATTCCTCCGTCAAGGCGCGCAAAGCACAATGTGCAGCCTATTTTTCCATGACTCATTCCAGCAATCGCTGATTTTCATCCGAACTAATCTTTATTAGCGGATCGACATCTGTGAGTCATTGCAGAGCTAAGGCGACACGAATCAAAAGTTTGTACGGAATATTTTTTCTATTATGTAAGGGTGTTGATTTGTGGAAGAGACAGGCTGGGGGGTTAAAGCCGCGATCGGATTTGACGTCAGTTGGGCGAATAGAGAAGCCCTAAAATACGGGTAGTGAGATGTCCTCTGGCCACCCAGACAGGGATACCCGAGCAGTCGAAGGGGGGATAAAACCACGAGGCAATCCGAGTTAGAACTCGTAAGTTATCTTCCGTGCCAGTCCGGACCATAAAAATTGATACGCCGCTAGTGCGATTTGCACGAACACATCACACGTTCTGGTGGCTTTTTTGGCTTTTTCGTACATTCTAGATAGGTATCGATCAATCGTAAGAGAAAAGGTAAACAATGCATTAGGGGGTTGAACTCTTGCGTTGAATGTGACTAACACTACAGCAAACTGTAAGTTGGGTTGTTGGTACAGCAACGTACATAGGATCGTAAAGTGTTTGAACAAACTCAAATAAAACGTTTCAGTGACTTGAACGTTCTAGATGAACCGATGGGTAAACTGTCGCTCACGACCAACAAAATGATAAATGAACAGTAACTTAAAACTATTCCACTTAGCGAGAGACAGATATTCCTTTGTGAAACAGCGTACTAATTCACCACCAATGTTTTATTGATTTCTCACCGGGTGCGTTTATTTTCCCAATTATGTTGCAAGTAAATGTCAGGTATTTTATTTCAGGCAGCTTATCTCTTTGGTTTCGAGTAACTGCAGGTCTACAAGTCAAATATATTTTTACTGCCATCGCAGTAAAACGCTGCCATAATGTAGTTTGAGGGTATTCCTTGCGCCAGGTGTACACTTGCCCGTCGGATGTCGCAACTGTTTCCGGTTTTGATTTTTGGCTTCCTGAGAAGACGAGGCAGGCTGACCAGAAATCGCCTTCATAATCAGCAGTTGAGAAGCAAATGAAAATTTTTTCTGGAGAAGATCATTGGGAATATTCGTAACGTCGGATGTGCAACGTGCTAAAAAATACATAGTGTTGGGGAGCACAAACTTATTTTCATGTCCTGTCTGGTACGTAGTCGTGCTACACACGAGTTCGTTCGGACACCGCAATTCAGACAAAACGGCCGGTTCTTTTCGTACTACGGCCTGTGCTGATTAGCTTCCCGACCATTGCTCATTTTGATCAAGTTTTCAAATCCGTAGCGGAATAGTCGTGTTTTCACGCTGTACTGACTTTCAATGCGTCCAACAGGCTTTTTCAAGCTGTTCTATAAGAGCTGGCTTAAGTAAGACTTTATCAACTCACATTTCATCATCATTTCACCCATCAGCTTTCATGGGTGCTCAGCGTAATTCCTTTATACAGTAATTGCAGCTGTATCTCGTGAACAAGGCTAGTTAAACCGCTGAATCCACATTGGTTGCGTAATTCCTTTATTTAGGGTACCAAGACGACAGAAAGTTTTCGTAGGTCAGTGGCGGTTGAACATAGTGTGACTTAAATGTGACAGCTGGCCGCTATCCATCTGATGCCTGTTGATAGACCAACACCGTGATAACAAATACCAGGCAGTATTGTACACGTACTTACAATTTAGCCGAATTTTCACGCGATGCTTCTACTACCAGGCGAAAGGCAATGGACATTTGAATGAGTATCACCACCGTGGACCATGAAAGGCAGCAAGTTTCCACCGGAAATCCACCCGATGGATGGCTTTTAGGAACAGTATACATCAGTAGAGTATGGTGTGATTTCGGCCACACTACAGAAGACCCACCCAACCTTGCACTGACGATGTTCACTCGATTGGTGGTGACACGTTTGCAATCCAACTGCCAAGCTCGGCAAACAGACCAACAACCAAGGAAACTTCAGGTGCACGAGGCTTGAAACTGTCCTATTCTAAGCAACAAACGGCAAAGACACAAGGCCTAAAACAAGCGAGGAATCTTTGCGCCAATGCATCATGTACACCCTACATCATATAAATAATAATTCTGTATTTCAAAGTATAACTTTATTCCTGATGACACCGGGGTATCCCGGCAACAAAACTTGCTTTGAAACAGTTTTGCGCACTGACAGGTTGTGATAAACGTCAAGGGTGTGGTACCTTCGGCTTCACCTTAAAAACTCACAGACACTAGGGAATTGCGGGAGAAGAGAATATCCCTGTCATTCGCAAAAGTGAAGCAAAACTGGCGAAATACACTCATTTGCAAACAAATTTGGATGTGCGAGAGACCCACCTGGAACCCAGCTGAATCTCTCGTCTATGATGAAGCAACACTGGCCTGTAACTGGCTACACAGTGGTCACAATGGTGCACAACGATCGGACAGTAGGCTTAAAGTTGACGTGAATAGTTTACAAAGCTGTGGCCTATAAAATCTATTATTCTCAGAAAATGCTGTAATGTCGGGGCATCCACAACACTGGCTATAGTGTTTAACATATGTAGCAGGCCGCCTGGTCATTGAACAAACAGTGCCCAGTTCTGAAGTGCTAAGACTGTCCTCACTTTAGTGGTGAGAAACAGACCTGTCAATAAATTCCGGGTTTGAGAAAAGCGCTTGTCGATTGATTTTGAAGAAAAGAAGCATCAGAATCAACAGCTACGAGTGATGATGGTGGAGTCCAGTAAATCACCTAAATGTGCTTCTGTATTTTCGCGAAATACGGCGGGACATTTGGAGATGCCAGCGACTTCAAATTCCCAAGAGATATTTCTAATTTAAAAAGTAGCTGGAAAACTTAGGTCCCATAAAAATGTTGGCGCGTATTGCAGCCAAGATGTTTCCATTTATCTAAGACCATCCAGTGCTCAAGTTGCATGCCATAATGGCGACTCACTTCACTGAAGTCGCGGGTGAATATCCCTGACTCGAACTTCCATTTGGATGTCATGTAACTGGCTACCGGTCGCAACATTGTGCACTTCACACTTCATCATTTAAACCACAAATCCCGTGATGGGATTCGTTGCTTCCCTAGGTGACTGGCGACAGTTTGTGGAGAACAATATGACTATCCCGACGCAGTCAAGGCGCCAAATCCAGAAACTGGTTAAAGCAAAACGCCTTGTGAGCCAAGATCAGTAGCTTCAAAGCTCATAGAGATGGTTGTGAGCCAAACAGTACGGTCCAAGTGATCCCGAATAAAGAGCAGGCGTCTCATTTGGTTGAGACTCTCAAGATCCAAGCATAACTCCTTAATCGTTCGCTGTACAAGTGTACAACAAATACTATCCATTGGAAAAGCCTCGGTGACCTAGTGGATTGCATCCTGGATGTGCACCTGGACGACACATTCGATTACCGACGGGATCCTGGAAATAGGTTATGGACTGTGCTTTCGAGGTTGTATATTCACCAATTATGAATTGCAGTAGTCCTACGAGATGCTGCACTGTGTCCGTTGCACATGCATTCCTTTGATGTACTCCCTATGCTTACCAACTCACCACTCCACGCGACCGCTGATTCCGAGCGGTGTCGATTTTAACCAGAAGCATCACTTTGGGACTCCCTAGAAACGGAGTAGATTTTCCGACCACGACTTTCGTGTCTGAAAACGGCAGTAGTGTTACCAGTCGAAGCAACACTGTGGCCTACGACTTGAACAGTGGCGCGTAGCTGAGTTTGTCCCACCTGTCGGCAGTGAAGATAAATCAACTTGAGGTGCACGTAAGTTGCTTTCGGAGGTTTAAAAAGGGGTTGAAAATGCTGAGTGTAAATAAATTTTATGTTGGTGGGATCCGACCGTCACCGGAAAAACATTCTGCTACCGAGTAAGCCATAAATTTAGCTACTTTGAGTGTGTTACAGGAAACCTACACCCTTGGCCAAATAGTTCCGTTCGACGTAGCACGTTTATTCATATTCCTATCTGGTTTGGCTGATCATGGAAACTGAAGAACCACACGGACAAACACATACGTATGCTACTCTATTGACGATGGCATAAAATATGTGACAGCCCTGTAAACGGTCGAATATAAGTTACCCAAAAACAGGTGATCAAAATGGTTTACTTCTCAATCACCTGAACATGTATTATCCAAGGCCTTGAATGGAAGGACGAATTTCAAAAGGGTCTCTTGGAGCGAAGAGAGAAAAGTGTCAACTCGTTTCATTATTTGAGATTGTGCTAATGCCTGCCTGGTTTTCGGATAATTTTGCAACAATCAAAGAATCGGACCTCCTATGTGAGTGCATTTTGGAAGCAAATAGCCGTTCAGGATAGAAGATTCCAATAGTTTAAGTGCTGGGAGTGGAGACTGAGATACCTCTTCTTCCCAAAGTCTGCTGCCCTAGATACTCACTGTTTTAACCATCAATGAGTATCTAAAATGTGCTGTTTCATTAAGTCGTGTTTATGCAATAAGGAAGGAGCTATACTCACGTGGACTATGGACCTTCATTGGGTCAATGCTGAATACGGCGGAAAGCTAGTGAAAACTTCAGAATAAAATTCTTAGGTAGATATGCTGAGCAATACTGTGTCCGCACATGCGAGAAATTTGCCACGGCCTTTTCGTGCAAAGATGATCAACAATGGTTTGGATGCTCAGCACGATGCGCCACCAGCGCTCCCCTAAGAAACACTGGATTTATACATTTCTAAATTTACTAAATTTACGACTAAACTTACAAAACCCACAATGTGAGGTGAGCGGAGACATCACTGAACCCGACAGCTGAACACATAGCCATAGAAATTATGAATGAATTTCCAGTAATTCAAAACCACACTTGGGCGATGATCTAGCGCTTTTTCTATGCCGAACTTATGTAGTCATGTCCCACCGTGAGGATATATCTTTTATTTCGAATTTCAAGCCACATATTTTTGAGGTAGGCGAATGATATCTGGATTCTGAACCCGGTTGGTAGCGACATTTGACCTTCAACAACCAGCTGCTTAACAAGAAGTCAGTAAATGGGACAGGAAAACTTACGAAGATGTTCTAAATTTTCTACCGATTGATAACGGATAAAATCACCATCAGGTGAAAAACTTTGACACGATTAGTTCTGTTTGAACTCAGCAGGACGGTTAATTTTGGCCTACAATCCTGTGCGAAACCACTTCTCACCCAACGAATAAAAGGTACTCTGCGTCAGCATCTCGCTTTTGTAAGAAACGTTGTTTGTCTGTCACGAAGGCTGTTCCAGCCGGCTGTGGCCAGCCTGCGTGTAGCTTGATTGTCTTCCAACTAACACCCAAATACACTGGGCTGTATTCACTTATCCAGTATGAAAATGCCTAGTCCGATGGCCAATATGTGCTTGCTCCGAGCATACAACTGATTACACACAAAAGCTGGTGGAAGGATTTGGTTGACACTGATCCTTAAACCCATGCCGATCATTCTTTGGTAGTACGACAATAGGTTTGTCTGACATAGTGCGAGACAGCTAAGCAGTTTCTTCAATTTGAAGCCGAAAGAAGATTACCGTGTGATCACGTCGTACTTAGTTGAAATACGTTTTCCTGATCATAAACAGTTCCGTATTGTTCACGGATAGTCCGATCCATACTACTATCGAACACATGGGCCATCGAAATCCGGCAACATAACCGAGAACTCCTTTAAAAACTATTTTATTTTAGTTTTGTGAGTCGTATTGCTGCATATTTTGGGGGCGAACTGGTCAATAAATAAAAGAGATGAAAGAAATCAATATCGTCACCTGAATTGAGTCAGGTCAAATTGGTCCCATGATAATGTATTCACGTAACCTAGTTACGCCTATGCGTACAGCTTGAATCAATAAACATCGACGGCAACATCTTTGGGCAATCCGTGTTGTTCGCCATAAATTCACGACTGCCAATTGGAGTGGAACCATTTTCGATCAGCGGAGGACAAGCGTCACCGAAAACCAAATCAGATGGTCATGGAAACCAAAGACGTAGAAAATGAGTGTGACGAAATTATTGTATCATCGCAAGCTACTGTTTCGTTGAAAGAGTCCTCAATGAAATATCACGGCCATTTTTTGACTGAAAGGATCCATAAAGCCGTTTGACCATACTCCTGATGCGTACCTGGATTAAGTTTTGACCAATGCCCCTCAACTGTAGTTCTAGAGCGTTCACCTGCTTGGTTTTGTAACCACAGACTGCCACATTTTTGTGCAGCCAGCGGGGTAGCCGGATTCATGAAACCCCTCGCCGGTCGATAAAAAATGGCAAGGTGCACATTTCGATGTCTTAACCTAACGTTTCAACAGCCAGCTACGAAGCAGGTGATATG
>SJOL01003487.1:129960-145370 GCA_004794785.1 Opisthorchis felineus | reverse complement strand
AATTGTGCTGGCATTCATCTTGACGAATTACTGCTTGTTCACAAATTTGAATGGTAACTGACTCGAATTGTAAACTTCTGAGAAGAGGCCAGTCTGTCCAGGTGGATGGTAATATGCGCTAGACCAGTTTGTTTGCTTCGGTGCCACTAATGTGAGTGGTGAAATAATCACCTCTCAAAGCCACCAAGGATTTTCGCAACCCAAGCCTTGTTCTTCCCTAATACGGACTACGGTTACTGAGAAAGCAGGAAATACGAACATTGTCTGGCCTAGCCGTCGATTTCTATTCAGTGATGATGAGCCAGAATGATTGAAGGTCCAGTTAAGCTTTAGTGATTATCTCCAGTGCGCACTCTGGAAGCTGCCCATTGAGAATGAAAGGCGAACTATACATAATGAGAGGTGGACTTATGATCGGTGTTTATCACAGCCAAACAAGAGTTTTCTTGTCTCGTCTAGTTTTTAATAAACTTTAGAACATTCTAACATATTGGTGATAAAAAAAGCCTGATGAAAATCAAATTGTGTGGCTGCTAAATCACTCAAGTCACCCAGATCCTCCAGTAGTCGAAACTAGGCTCTAAATATTGAGTCCGGTACGACATTGCGATTCTGAGATGGGCACTGACAATCGGGAGAGTTTGACCAATACGGAATCTGGTATTGCTGCCTCTCAGTTAGTGAAATAAATATCCGCAGCATCTTGAGTGCCAGTCGAGTTAATTCCAAACTCACGCGGAAGGCTGCAAATGTCTGGTTACTGCAGCCTCGGCAAACTTCAGAATGTGCAAATTCCGATGAGTAAATGGAAAATTAAACGCCGAGGTCCAACCAACCCGGCACCCTGTGGCCAAAACATTTCTTCCTCTTGATGAATGTAATAGCCGACGACTGAATAAATTTGTTGCACATGAAACTCCGTCTGATTCCGCACCCCAATGGGTAGATGCCTCCTCCTTTGACCGCTGAAAACTTTATCGGTTCCGTCCATGTAACCTATCTCTAAGTTGCATTTTAAATTGGTATACACTGGAAATTCATCATAACAACTTTTTTCTGTTTTGATTGAAAATCAAGATCACCCTTTGGAGTGACCAAGAACTGGGTTGTGCAGTATTGTGCACCCTCTTAACTACAGAGGCGAAGCGTTTGGTCGTTCAAGCGATTGGATTATACCATTTGCAGGGAAATTTAATGGACACCGACCTCCTGGATACCCTGACACTGCTGAGATGTTGCCTCCTGTTTGCCATTCCGTCCGATGGGCGGAATTTGTTTCTTCCACACTCAGAATTGTTTCTAGCTCACCTAAGGTAAAATCTGGTTTGTAAGTTTGATGTGAAAGGGATAACGAAGTTGGGAAGACGTAGGGGTTTCTAATTCGCAGGGCTCAACTTGACGAACTTAATACGAGGTGGGTTTCCTGTGAATACTATGTCTGACGGACGGAACCAGCCTATGTGCGAAGAGCACGCCAACTTCCCTTTGCAAGTCACGAAGAGATTTGGCTGAGTGCCGTTGGGCTGCTGAAGAAATTCACTACCCACGCCTTGCCCTTGGTAGTGATCAGTGTGTTGTCGACTTAGCGCCAGTAGTAAGTTTGTTTTGAGACAAGGCCGGTCAACTGCCTTTCTTATACAATCATGATGACGTTTGCTGAAACTGGGAATAATGTACTACCCGGAGCCATACAATCAGCTTACCAACACCTGGCATTATCGATTCATTTCAGGAGTGGCTTCTAGGAGTATCTGTTTGAACAGAAACTGCCACACTGGTGAACTAATGAAGTCGAATTGAAAGTCGACCTTGGGCCCTGCTGTGCGATCCTAGCTGTTTTCAGGCTATTGTATACCCGTTCTTCTAAAGGCTCCATCTCAGCGCTGTACGAGATTATCAAGTGTAAGAGACCCCCAAAACACCATTTGGCACATCACTGGAGATCTTTTACCAGCAGTCTGCTCGTATTCATGTGAGCAAAGCAAGTACTGTGGGTAAGTACGAAATTTCCTTCATACGTCTCCTCCATGAATGGTTGCCCATACCAGAGAAGGAAAATACTTCAATACGTCATCTTTCGCACTTCTAGCTTGGCACCTTGAACCGCGAGATTTACTGCAAGCTGATTCCTCAGCACCTCCTCCATAAATGTTAAACATTCTGTGGTGGAAGAAGAAGATATCTATCTTTATGAAGAGTAGTACCCATGATGAAATCGGAGTTGTAGGATATCAGTTAAAAACCATGGTACCGGGAGTGCCTGTATCTTGGTACAGCATTGGTGATGCCTCTGCTTGTTTGAGAATCAACTTAGCAGATTGCCTAACCAAGCCATAGCAACCGATTCAAGAGACATTTTGCTTTTCGAAGAGATGATGCGGAATAAACTTGCTTTTATCAGGTGGAAAAATTCACACTCATCCTCTTATGGCTGCGGTGTTCTAGATTAGGTTATACTGAGAACACCCTAGAATAATCAAAGTTTTCATTTAGAAACATTGCATGTGGAGGCCAACGGGATGAATTAGCTGTTGAAGGAAACAAACATAGAAGGTTCTTTTCTCCTGGATGTGATCACCCTAGAGGGGGACAGTGTTACTCTACAAGTCTCATCTGAGACTAATCAATCAAGAAGCAATGAATATCGCACACTGTGTTATAATGCAATAGATTCCGTGCACGTAAATAACCCATTTGGGCTTTATCTAATCCAAAACGAGCTGTAACCTCAGTCTGTGGGAATCTGAACTGTGCAATTAGAGTGACAAAAAGCACCGTGCTGTAGACGTTTCACGCTACACTAGAACGGAACCATCATCATCATCATTATTGACAGGAATACACCAGTATTACACATCGGTGCTTAACTGTCATACAACCATGAGGAAGAAAGCCCTAGTAGAGGGTAGGAAGAAAAGGGAGGGATAGGAATTTAGTGCGAATAAACCCTGTGTCCTTAAGGAAACGATAAAGGGTAAACGCACCTGATCACTATGTCAAAGTATAGCGCTATCAGCTGGATTGACCGGGGGTCCTTAGCGAACCCAGCATAAACCTAACGCACTACGAGAGACGAAATGTGGCTAGGCACCCCGGGTAGGAAGTGACAGTATCCGCGTCTCTGGGGTCAGTTTGCTTCACGTCCAGCAGGGTTTCAAACCACCTGCAAGTAGGATCACATAGGCCCTAGCCAGGAAGGCGTGAAGATCCCGCAGCACTCATTTTGACTGCAATTGCCTTAATTTTACGTTATGTCATGGCTGCCCCCCACAAACCCTTCACAAACAACTGCTTGGAACAGTAAGCAACGCTCTCTTCGGTGGACAGTGGTTGGATATACGTAGCACAGGCCCCAACCACCTCAAACTCGTAAGTTTATTCTGCTGTTCTGAAAAATCGGATTCATTACCAAGTACCCGCTTATGCACTATTTCTTTGCAGTCTTGCGCAGTCAGCTTTTTTGCTGTGCTAAGCAGACACCAGTAATCCTACACTTCAAGACGGATCAGAGGGGCTAATCCTCATAGCCATTAAGTCGGAAGTGTTTAAAGCCAATTGATACACATTCTAAACATGACGGATAAGTTGAAAACCTAATATCATAACCTACTGGTTCATAAGTTTGATCCTTTCAACCTCAACCGACTACGCACAGGTAACGTCAAAGCTGAGGGGCTGTTGTTTCAAAGCCAGATCACTTCAACGGTGTAATCCGAAGTAGATTAAGAACCGGGCTGATTTGGGTCCCAGTCACAAAGCAACAGTACTTCATGCTGAATTAATTTCTTACAATCCTGTCCGCCGCCACATGTGTAAAGTGAATAAAATAAAACAAATTAAATGGGCGTCGGTATTTCTCACATGGAAGTAAAAAGTGATGTGACTGATCAGTCAAACCGGAAGTGCTTCAGAGTAATCCTCGGTTGAGTTCATAGCAAGACTTCAATCGATTAATCGGTGTTATTTCCTAGACCTCCAATCTACGCGGTCAATTGCCCCGGAGCAAAGTTTAGCACCACACTTGCCTTAGCAAACTCGTAAGGCTTTAGTTGGTACCAATTTACCTCGGGATGAGACTGAACTAGCATCATCGACCGGCAGGTGGGTGAGCTGGCAGGACAAAAAGCTCTTGTTTCCAGCGCGCGTGCGCAGGATGAGGGTTCTCAGGGCAGTTTTGACGAGTCGATCCAGACTTGACTGTGTTTGGGCGACCATATGGCTACCCCATAAAAACGGAGTCGGCGAGCGTACTTCTGTTACGTGTAACTTACACCTGCTGGATATATTTGAGATTTTTTGGCGATAGGTTTTACTTGATAAAGCTTTCACGTGTCATTTTTACGACTGTCAATCACCAACACACACCGTTTTCTTCAGAATCCAGTAATCTTCCAAGTAGGGATAAGATGTGCTACTCTCCTACACAGTGCATGGCAGCGCTGCCAGTCAGCAGAGACTTAGTTTGCCTTTCTCCATGTTTTTTTCTCTTCGAAAAGGGCGTAAGCTAACTAGCAAATTGTGGTACATATTCACTAGGAATTTCCGTCATGCCCCTCTGGAAAACCTAGCTTTTGTCACTCCACTGTGTCTGTCCAAAATCCACGCTTTTCAGACAAACCAATACTACTTACCTTAGAAATATGAAAAAACTCATTAGACTTGGTTAGTACCGAGTACCATGTGACCAGTTATATCCCGTTTGATGTTTTCCAACGGAAAATCCAGAAAAATCACGGAAATTTCGTAAACGATCAGAGAGCTTGCACTCATTGATAGAGGATTACTTCGAAAACTCATGTTTAACTGGACATGAGGTAACTTTGAAATTTTATGGAATTGGAATCGGAAAGTAACTAAAAATGAAGTGTACGATTGTCTTATATTTGGATATCAGTGGAGGATCTCGCATAGCTGACAGCAGTCGGCAACGGAATCAAATTTAGAGAATTGTGCAAACGATGACGTGGCTCGGTACTGGGTGGATTTTTGGGTCGTATGTTGGGTGTTGTCTACACAATTGCCCAGTAAATATTAGGATCTTTCACTTACTTACCGTGTACTTGAGTATCCCGCCATTTTTGCTGGTCCCCTTGTAATCCACAACGAGGCATACATCCCGAATCTGGAAAACCGTTTTGTCCGTATCGATCAGCATTGTAGATGTAATCTAGGTCAAAACAAAACTCGCGATAGTCTTTCATGGTCGATTTGTCACTTGATTTTCCAGTTGACGCGAGTAAACGTTCAGAGGTCTCTAGTTGTTGTTGTCTTGATGACGGTGTCTGTCCTTTCAACAGTCTGGGTGATGCCGTTAAGTTTTCATCCTTATCGAGATTCCGACGTCGTGTCACCGAATCGCAGCTCCGGGTATCCAGGGAGAGTAGACTTTCACTTGTTTTTTGTCTTTCGGCTGGGGGCAGTTTGTATGAATCACAAGATAGTCTGTCCAGGCTGTAAGTAGAAGTTGCAAGGCGATGGGAATTCTCCAGAGGGTGAGGAGGTGTGCTCGGTTTTGCATAGGCATCGTTCGTTTGTCTTAAGGGTGTTCTCTCTACGTCCAAATTGGTGTTTTCAGTCGCCGGAGTGGCCGAATTCAGCTGTTTGGGAGAGTGATGCCGTGCTCCTGATTGTTTTGGAGTCTCACGTCTTGGCCGATGTATCAGCTCAGCTAGTTCGGCACGTCTTTTATCAAATCTCACGGAACTTCGCCCGATTGATTCCGTGAGACCCCGAATCTCTTCCTGTATCGCTTGTTTCTCTTTGCGAAAGGTTTCCTTTTCTCCAGCTGTCCGAGAACACAACTAGATAAAAAGAGGGCAAAGTAGAGGAGCGTGTATTTGGAATTCTAGTGCAACCGGATGCTTCAGAATATTCATGACCTGTGTTTGGTGCATGAAAAACCACTTAATAGACTACTATTTAAAAAACCGAGCAAACTGGACAGGTGGTTCAACCACGTTAGTAAGTGTTGCTCTTTCACCATGCTCCTCGCCTGCATGGATCGCGACTGACAGAATTTCTAATCTCAGTTTCCGATTTTCCTGCTCAGTCCAACTAGGACTGCTACTTTCCAGAAACATTACCTTGAGAGTTAACTTAATAAAGGCGTATCGCTTCAAATATGGGAGACAGGAATTGTCAAAAGATTGCTGCTTTGAAGGGTGGACGATGTTTTTATTCGGCCGTTGATGAGATTTTCGCAGACTCGGTGTAAACTTTGACAGAAGTATGAAGTTATTTATTGGAGAAAAGGCTTTTACCAAGTTTCTATCACGCACAGTCTTGTTCTGGTATGACGATTAGCCTTGTCGATCCAACCTTGTAGTCATGAATCTATACGGAACGTACACTACACAACACAACACTCATCGATCGGTACATGCTAATTCTTCTAGATGGCATGAAATTCCTTACTTAGGATCTAAGCGATACATGTCTTTTCACTCTCACCAATAGGAGGGCCACTTGCTGACCTAGTAAACACACGATGTTGGGCTATATAGAATTAGAAAGGTGAAAGACAAGGGAGCAAGAAGCCGAATTTGTGACAGAACTTTCACGTTCCTCTACAAACTATTTCACACTTACATCATTCCCAATTCGAATCGAAATCAAGGTACTACGGACTTGCAATCTATGGTTCTGCATATAACATGGTCTCAGCAGTCTTACTTGACAAATAACAGTAGTGATGCAGCACTATTAGTAATCCGGCAAAAGGGAGATGTAAATGTCCGCCATTATAACGAGCGTCCATATGTGGCTCAAAAAATGAAAACTTTGAAACGAGTCAGAGGAATGATTGGTTTTCTCTACTGAGGCGGGACGAAATTTGGGATGTCGTATTGTTATCATACCATCGATAATATTAAAAGTTCCTACGCGTTCGTCCACTGACCCAATCCCATCTGTTTTACCAATCCCCCAACACTACTATATCTGGCTTGTGTCAACATGCAGACCCGTCTCGGGTGTCAGCAGAATGTACATCGTGTCGAAAATTAGAGGAATTAACAAATGACCCCAGTACCTCGATTGACAAAATGATTCTCCTATTTTAGGGGTGATTCTTACTGTTGGTTAATTAGGACAGTTATCTGACAATTGATATTGCTAATGTGCTTTTCTATGAAATCAAGTGTGAGCCAATTGATAGCTTTACCAGGCGTACTTTGTTTGCCACAATAGTTGTTCCTTTGGGATCATGTCTCACTCACACTTGCCAAAACAGCTGACTGCGTGGAAACCATTGTCTATCCAACTCTGCGCAGGATTTCGGTGGAATGACTGGAAATCCCGTATCAGACGAAAGCTAACCATGTGTGCCGAAAATTTCTGCTACTTTGTCAGAAAACGGAAACAAAGAAGGATAGGGCTTGCAGTGTCCAAAACATTATGGCACCTTAAACAAGCAGGAAACATTGATGCCAGTATTTCTGGCGAGTCCAACCTACCGGTGAAACAGTAACTTTTCTCTACTGTCTTTCAGATGACAAAATGTCAACGCATGGGCTGATTAGGGGTGTAAATATCAACAAACATCCAATGCATTCCCTTGGCATCGCCTGCTTATTTATTAACGAAACTCTCATGGGAACAATAGAATGCGTTTGTGGCCAGAATGAGTGTGTTGGTAAGGAAATTATCACTGCAGCAGCGCCTAAGGAACTATTACTACTTTTTGCCTGCCAGTTTTGATTCAGTTTCTATGATGAAATTGATCGACAGGAAAACGGGGCTGCAATAAAACTTCCTTTATGTCCAGTCTTAGCAGTTCGTGTAATGAGTATGCTTGAAACTGGACAAATAAAGGCGCTTGTTAGACAGGCTACCCTATACTATAGCTACACAAACGATAGCTTCGAACTTGACCGGGATGATATCAGTACAACCTATGTTTTAGTTCGCTCCATACAAATAGCAAGTTTACTCCTGAAATGAAACACAACGGATAGTGAGGTTTTCCCGATGTTAACATTCATGAGGCCGATGGGACGGCAGGGCGTAAAGTCCACAGAAAGCAGATCTGGATGGGCCAGTATATTCAATCCGACGGCAAAGCCAAAATCCACTTAGGTGTTTCACTGAGAGTGCAACAAAGAAGAATTCCATCGACTGGTTACAATAGGAAATAAAGTCCTTAGTATAGTCTCGCACGACCGCTATGCTGAACGATTAGTACCCAAAACGGTGCACCATGCAGAGCAGTTGGGAAAAAAGTATCCATATAGAGTTTCCATTCGAAGTTGACTCGGTTACCAAACAAGTTATCAAGGGGCAATTCCATTCATATGACACACATGGCTGTTGATATGTGCTTGAGCTGCAGTTGCAACACCACTTTTCATTTGAAACACAGATTACCTAACTACATCAGTAGCTTTCGTGTGTACTCATTCATAATTTTTTGCTATGATTGTGCGTTTCTCAAATGACAAAATGTCTGTCGGATGGAATAAGTGAACACAGGCAGATGTCCCTGTGATATGGTTTGGAGAAGCCTAACTCAAGTGCTCTTGTGTCACATCCGGTTGAAACCATTCACATCATACAGAAACAGTACACCTCTAAGTTAGATACCATTTATATATCAGGTGCCCCGGAACCGACTATGATCCGGACTACCATAGATTGCAGAGCCCATCGGAACCCGGTCACGTGACCAGCAACTATGGTCTTTAGTTGGCTTACGATCAACTCTGTCCAATAAACTTGTTTGCTATTTACGTCACTCTTTGACTTCTCTCAGTGACCCGTGAACCACACCCGAATTTTGAACTATATACCCGTGAATTCCGTAAAACCGATGCAGGTGTTTCTTGGCCAGTTCCTCATGAATGTGTGATGGATTGGCCAAGAGAACCAGGCACAGAGTAAAGCCTTTGTCCATTAGTGTCATTCTTCTCAGGAGTAGCTACAGTAACACGACGTTGAGGCAAAAACGGTTGCAATAAGAAAAGTCCTTAGAAATTGACTGCAGTAAATTTAGTTCATGTAGAAAAGTGATTAAGTTCTATTTAGGTTTTCATCATACTTTTTCAAGCTGTGGTTAGTTCAGGCTATCTGGTCTCGAGGTAAACCAACTAATTACTACTAAATAATTTTTTATCTGATGACAAACAAAGCAAAGGAGAATATCTGTGTTTGCAATTTAAAGGGGATTGGTTGACAAGCGTCATCAAACATAAAGTGCTTTCAACTAGGGAAAAGCTTTCCGGGTTACTCAAGTGCGCGCTACCCAGGTCACCGTGCAACTCATCACATCTACTGGGATTGTGAAAAAAAAACGGACAGAAAACATGGGCATTCGTCGGGCGGTGTGGCAGAGCACAAATCATATTCACACGTAGGGCTTCAAAAGGTATGTCAAACCACGACCCTTCATTGTTTGTAGCCAAGTCCTTACTTTAAAGTGGCTTTCGAATAAATTCGACATCCTTGACTCAAGGATTGTTGGGTAGCACGAGAGGTAAAATTCTGTCCGTCAATGTGGCCCTGCTGACTAAAGTTAATCGACAAGAAAGTTTTGAAGCGTTGCATTCGTCTGTCTTTTCTTGCTTATACGACCCCTGAGTTCAGATGTAAGAATTTGTATGTTTATCTTTGTTGCTAACACTTTCATTGTGTAATTTGCATTTTACGTCTTCAGAATAGTGGGAGCAGAATGATACTACTATTCCGTGACATTTTTCTGTCGCATTCCTAATGATGAGACAGCTAAACGTTGCAGTAAAGAACAAGAATGGGCCAGCATATTCGACGCGGGATGTTTTGCCGATAGTTTTCTAGCTCACGAGCTTATACGATATCGCAGTGAATAGTAACAGTCACAATGGTAGTGTGGTTTTCCACTTTGGTGTTGATGGCGATTATGTCTATAAAAACAACGAAGATAATGATGATGACGTTGAAGATGATCATGATCACGATAACGAGTATAAGCTTGTGCAAGAGCCGAAACCAAGTAAGGAGCAACACAACTTTTCATTGCGCTGATTTAGGAGAAAAGACACTAGGAAGTAGTTTATTCAAGCTGCGCATGAGTGTTGCGACAGAATTCATTTCGCGGTAACTCTGAACTGACGGAACTCAAAATAGCTCAGTAGTTAGGGCGCGAACTTACTAGCTAGAGTGTCTGTGGTTCGAACCTAGCCTCGGCATCCCGACTGCTCATGTCTGGGCTTGAGCATACTGGAAGAATCTCAGCCCTCGTGCTTCATCGGAGTACTACGGCAGCTAGGCATAAAAGTAGGGTTAGAGCTGGACGAAAGAACGAACGGACTAGAATTGACGACTGCGTGAAACATTACGTGGTTTTATCGGAATAGAAGAAACTGAAGGTTTAAATACCACACTTTGAAGCATGACTGAAATGGTTAGCTCTAAGTTTTGGAATAAATGAAAACAAAAAATTTAATTTAACAGACCTCTTGTCGTACACCCAAAATAGGAGCAAATGTAATTTGTCTAAGGACAAATAGCTTAAGTGTGGTGACAGCAAAACGCAGCTAAGTAAGTAATGATGCTCAGGTGTAAGACCATCAGTGTGTGGTTTGAAACCGCCCCTTCGAAAAATGAGTTAAACAGAACGAAATAAATTTAATGTGCTCACCAAGATACACTCATGAGAGAAAAATGTCGCGGCCAGATTGAGTATCTTGCAGCCCAGAAAAATAAGAAGCTGGTGCAGGCTTTTTCCAAAGACAAACCCTGTTTGCATTATGTTTGTCAGAGTCACAGTGATCTCTCACAAAAGTAAGCCAAGTAAAACGATGTCTCAAAGTTTTGCTACTGGAAGCTGCCTGCTAGCCAGCAGTAAGGTTCAGTTAAAATATACCTGACATCTTCATCGTTACAATTTGTGATTCAACTAACGGCAGCCTTTTTTTGCATTACGGATCTAAAATTGGTCCCCTTAAAAAAGAAAGTATCATCAGCCGGCTGAAGTGGTAGTTGAGTTCGAAGTTATGGATCACCTGTTAAATCTGCGACTCAGATAGCAATGTCTTTGTTTGGAAAGATAAATGCACAATTTCTTACATTCTACTGGGGACAAACAACTTTGTGTGGGTGAACGCCACCGATCAGCTGCATCTTCTTATTTAGTAACTTGTCACCGTTTCACAACGATTATTTTATTAACCTTCTGTTCTCTTAATTTATGATTGTTCAAATCCATAATTGATCGGGTCGCACCAAACCGAGCAATTGGCAGCTGATCGCAGTTTTAGGTGCAGCTTATTCTGGTGGCCTGAAGCCATTAAGCACCCATAAAGACATGTTGTGGTGGGTTTTATTAAAGAAACAGGGATTGTCTGCTATATAACCATGAGCGTCTGCCCGAACAGTGAACAAGACCAAACACTTCCAGGGTCTTCACCCAACTTTCACCCAACTATGAAACGCACCGATGAACTGTTTTATTGCAGAAATTTTGCAGGTGGAACCACGGAATATGCTTAGATAGAACACAGTAAGGTATGCTAAATCCCAACTCTAAACAATGCAGTATAATATAACAACGCATAAAAAATAGATTTGAGGTGGCAATGAAAAACACCATTCAGCCTATAAACAAAACCAGAGCCTTTCTGTGGGGAATGACTTACAGTCCCCTTATGTCATGGAAGCTGGCACAACCAAATAGCTGATAATTACAGAGTACTTAAAGGGTTGTCTGGTGGTCCACACCGCACACGAAACACCCTGTGCACCCATACGACCATTTAGTGCTAACCATTTCTCGCTTCGCCGGTTCAAAAATGGTCACAGAAACTTGGCGCTCCGGAATACCAGGGGCCTTATGACGGTGACTTGCTGACTATGGTGGAAACAGTCTGGGGGTTGAAATTAACGGTGTCTGTTTCGGATAGACTAAGAGTAGCATTGCCGATAAACCGCACCCAGAACTCATCCGCATGCCGTACCACAGATCCGGTTTGTTCCGTCTCCGGGTTCAACTCTCCGGTGATACTATTAGGCTTTTCGGGATCCAGCACCCCAGCTTGTGGATGATGATTTTTTAAACTGACAAACAATACTTCGTACTGTTCCCCCCCCCGCAGCCGTCCTCTTTTGCGCTTCCGCTTCCCGCTTCACCAGAGCTATGTCAACAACCTTCAATCGGACTGTTATCGACCCGTCTTCAACGAACAGACAAAAGCTGCTTTAGAAGCCTGCTGTCGTCTATTGGGTAGAAAAGCCCTAGCCACCGGAGAAGACTGGATATGATCGTAGCATGTATCTCATCCTAACTAAGCCTGGTCTTCACACCCAGGCCCGGTCTCTCCGCAACCCTTTTCTCGATTTTTTCAAAAGCCCTAATAGCCACGGCAACACTGGATTTCAGCTCACGGTCGACGGTAGATCAACTGCGATGAGTTTCCGATGTTCACATAGTAGTCCCCAAACTCCGTCCCAGTTTGGTGTGTGGATTAGTGTTAGTGACCCCATTTGATACAGGTTGGTACAGACCGAAAGTCTTCTTTGCGTTAATGCTCAGGTAGCAGCTGTGATGTGTAGCAGCTGTGATGTGTAGCAGCTGTTAGAAAATCCTCAACTATGAGCTGCATTTCATCAAGTGCATCTGTGAACAACACATAGTTGAGTACAAACCTGAGAATGCAAACATCAATCTGGTAGAGAACACTACTTGCACTACTAATACTGAACAGACATCCAGGAAGCCGTTACTCGAACTGCATATCAGCATCACTAAAGCAACTTCCACGATACCTTTTAGATAGTGATCAGAGGGAGCGGGAGCAATGACGCTCCTTGTTTCACTCCGCTGGGAATCAAAAGTCACTAGAAATCGTTCCTTTTGCTCTCGTCCTGTTGTGTAGGCTTCATATCATGTGGAAGCTGTCGGACAGCTGTAATTGAAAAGAACTGACTGAGTGGAAGGCCTACGTGAAGTCTTTGAAGAAGGTACAGAGCAGTTGGCAATGTTCATGCATTTTTTCCTGAAGCTGTCGTGCAGCCCATGTCAGGCCCACTTTGCTACGACTAGCACATAACCCGCGCTATTCTTGGGGAGTCTGTGCGTCGATCACTCCAGCCGTCAGGCGGTTGAATGGCACCCGTGACAGGAGCTTGTCTGTACAGCTCAGCAGACTGATGTCGCTGTAGTTGGCAAAGTTTTGCTTCTTTTTATTTTGCAGATTTGAAGGACTTGAGCATTCGTGAACTATGGCAGTATTTCTGCTTTCTGACGGATCACGTCGGTCAGTTGAACTAGTGCGTTTTCCAGAGTTAGACTACCATAACTGAATACCTCTGCCACAAATATATCTTTTCTAACTGCATTGCTATTCCGCAGTTGCACGTTCCTCCGCCGTACCTATTCGCTAGCTGGAGAAGGATAATGAGGAACTTTCAGCTTTTATTGAGACATCCCATTCAATACAGTCCAATCGACGCTCGTGGATCTGCTGAACAATTTGTTGAGGTGTTTGCGTCATACATCCAAAAGTTCTGCAGGCGACATCTGCGTTAGTTTCATGTATATATCCTGCAGAATTTGGGTTTGTCCGATGCTTGATTCATTAAGGTGCTTTCGGAATTAGTAAAATTTCTGGTGCTGTCACCAAGGAGGGAGTTCATTGAGTCGCGTACTTAGCTTTCTCTCCCGTTCGCCCACGATGCGACTGAGTTACGGAGCTAGGTCATTTCGAGCACTATTCCGCTTCTGTTTCTTGACTTTGCTGCCGAATAGTCGAGAAATACAAGAAGCGTTCCTTTTTTCCAGCCACTCTTTGTTGTGCTCGTTGCTGTTGCCCAAGCAGTCAGGGTGCCGCTGCCGCAGTGGCCCGATCTGGCTTACTGACCGCGTCATCATTTGGTGTTTCAAGTTGTGCAACGCTTCTGTCAGCGAACTGGACGGATTGATGCCTGTCCGTACGGATGCCATTACATTAACCTGATGTTCCGATTTTTTGAGACCGTTTACGTTACTTTGTATGCGCTCACCAAGTCAGTCGGCTTAGTGGAACTTGTGAACCTGGATGTTAAGTTTTGTTTGGACAAGCTTGTGGTCCGTTCCACACTCCGCTGCTGGCATCACTCGCTTGATGCATATCTTTCGAACGCATTGATGGCAAACGGTAAATTAATGGAGTAGTTGGGTGTCTGCTGCATGGGTATGTTCACGTGGTGTGTTCATGTGTTCATGCTGTTGTTCGCAGTTTTGACACCATGGCTTCTGAGAACGTTTGGTCACAGGTCTCGACCAACAGATGCGTCAAAGACTCCAAGCCAGGTGAGCTTGTCGATTTCCAGAACTGATCCAAGTGGAGTACCAACCTCGGTGTAAAAGTGGTGTTTTTAGTCGTCTCCTGAGCCTTGTCTTCTGGGGCATTCTTTGATGTCAGACGCACTGAAGCAAGACGTGGAGTGATGCCATATGGATGAGTCCAACATTTCCTTGGTGTGGTTGAATACGACAAAACGGTCGCCGTGATCCAGTTTTTATTCTGTAGAATGTGCATCAGCAGCCAACTTATCCAAGGCCTCTTTAGCTAGCCAGCCACGTTTTACTGAAAGAAACAACATTGAGTTTGTATCTCTCAGATTCAACTGTAACCAAGACGACGCACGTTTCAGGTTGGTCCACCTGTTTATCAGTTTGAGTCAGCGGCCCTCGGATACCCAACGAGTCGATGGTTATCAGTCTACTGGTGGAAAACGATCGCCTCCGATGCAAGTTCAAAAATGGGGAATTGGTTTTGGCTGTTATGCGATTCTCGAGCTGCCCACTTTGGAGAACAAGGTGACTCCCTAACCACAGGAGTCCGCCATTTAAAATAGCCACACAGAGCTTTGAGGTCTTCAGCAGTAGGGTTGGCATTGGTATTTGTCAAACGTAGTTGGTCAACTCGGCTTCGGTCACGATCAGCTATGTACTACAGCCTTAGGACTGTCTTTTATTGGCCACCTCCCTCTTGAGCAGAAAGGTGGCGATGTGCGCTTATCAAATAGTATACACGACTGTTTAGACGGAGGATCACTTCCGAACTGCACGATAGCAGTAGCTCATACTGGAAGTAGTTAAGTGACGAGGTTGAATGGCCTGCTCTGTAGATAGAGAGTGTGGGTTTCCATGCATCACATTTCTTGGACGTTCTGGCCTAGCTAAATCTCCGAAATCCTGGTGACTCTGTAAAATTCGCGCTTCACGCCAATCCTCATAGTCTTCGTGAAGAATGCCTGATATTGATGGTTGGGTGAGACAAGACAAAGAAACTAAGGCGGCAGCCCAAAATCAGGGGTATGATTGGTGAACCAAGCGGGGGTTCTGGACTGCTTTTGTCTAGGATTCGGCAATCTGGCGGTGCCTCAGCCCTGGCGCCTCATGCAGGTGGCATAGGAGTTAGGCGCCGAAAGGTTTTTACAGCTGAACGACGTATATA
>SJOL01003487.1:119534-129835 GCA_004794785.1 Opisthorchis felineus | reverse complement strand
GCTTAAATGGAGATGACCATTTTGAGTGGCCTGACAAGGAAATGGCTCAGGAAAACTCAAAATTGCACTCATAAGTTAATACACTACTGATATTTTCGTAATCAGTGCATAATCACTCATTTCATGATTCCTAATAGGGGAAGGCTGGGGAATGGTAAAAATTCACACAGTTCGTTCACCAAATTCGTTGGAAACATGCAACCATGGCTATAGTCTGAGCGTTTTCATATCTATTGACCTCACGTTGTGTACTGGTGTAGAAACGAGGTTCGGCGGTATTGGTATCGATGGATTAAATGTTTGCGATCGGGTCAGGTTGTTCAGTGAATCAATAGCTTATCGTACCGATGCTGGCACGGTTAAAGTTCCAGTACAATGCTGAGGATCCGCCTGAACAGGAATTCGTGGGACGATGGCTGAGCTTTCCACTCGAGTAGCGGAAGCGCAGTCAACATCCGTTTTCACGCGCTTAGCCAATAGACCGCTCAATGTAGCACACACCCTTGGAACGCTGGGCTTGTTACTTGGAGCTTACCACATTGCAATGTTCAGCATCAGAAAAGCCCGTCACTTATCAGTGATCTGTCGAAGGCTTCAGAATCACCACGTCCAATGAGAATCTCATGAGAAGAGGCATGTCGTGTTTCGATTTCGCTGCCACCTTACGTGTCAGGTGAAGATCACAACTCAAAGTACTATGGTGCGTATGTACGGAAAAACTGGAGTAGAATGTAGAGTACACAACTTTCGCTAACCAGTTATTGCACAAAACTTTACAATATGTGTGCTCTTTTACGTCAGCTGGTCAGCGATTTGTAATGAAATCCGGACACTCTGTAGGCGCCATAATTTCAGTAAATCACTGAGTTTAGGACATTTGGCAACTGAATTCACAGACAAAAGCAGGTGTTCGGAAATCAAAATTTACTTAACTATTTGCGTCTGGTGTCCTGGTTTTCAAGCTGATGCGTGGGCCAGACCTTTCTGGGCTGTGGGCAAACCACTCAGAATGCTAGCCTGCGAGTTAAAAATATGCCAGTTGGTTTCTGGTTAGAGAGAGCTGCAGCGTTATCTGTCTCAGTGATGGCAATGTGATCTACTTTACGATACAATCAATGGGTGTGTGAACTTCTTGGGCGTACGTGGATGGCGAAAATTCACTCATTTTACTAGGCACCCATGTTATCGAACCTGCATGGAGGTGTAATCAAAGCCAGAAGCAGTTATTGATTACCCGAATTACCATAAAATTGGATTGTCTTTTCAGTTACCCACTATTTCGAGGTGGAGTCATCGAGTTTTGTGGACCTCGTACACACTGGACGTCCGCACACCCACCAATGTTGTCTGGTAAGCGGGTCACAACACGGTCAATAGGATACACTATGCTGCAGTCGTCTCTCAACCGCCAACACGCGCTTGTCACACGACGTTGCCGGTTATAGGGTGTTATTCTAGGTGCCTGCTGCCAGATAGCGGAAACAGCCGTTCTGCACTAGAGGTCTTGTATGGAAGCCCGTAGACGGCATAAAGAAGCTATGATGCATTTGGTTGGAGGATCTACCGTCTAGACACGAGGTACATCGTTACATGGATTCCAAATAATAACTTGGTTTGGTGTTTCATTGGTCTGCTTCTCTGCGCATATGAACTCTACCCTAGTGATTGGTCGTTTCACCGTCGATCGATCCACCATATCGCAGGCCACACAAGGACTAGGGGCTGGTTCCGTCGCTCATCACCTACGCTTGTTGAGTTATTTTTGTCAGTCAGGTTGCAGATCGCTTCAGTGGACTAGGTGACGTCCTGCAGATTTCAGTACGCTCCAACAAAAGGCATCGTTGAATGTAGTGGCATTTCTTCCTCTTTGTACGCACGCTGCTTAAAAAATTTCTTAGTGAAGAACGTTGAGAGCTAGTGCCCGAATGCCATGTTCGCTGTTGAGGAGAGCTCATGATGTACTGATAAATGCTGGTCTGTTCACATGGCTATGCAAACTATAGTACATTATTCTGACTGGTATACAAGTGACAGAACGCTAAAACCCTTTCACCCGATGACTTGTGCTGGCTTCACATGAGGAGTTATTTTGGATAATAACTGGGAGACGTGAGTAACTTTATCGAAAACCCCATAAAATTAATTCGCCGTAGCAGTAAATGTGATTTTTCACTCAAACCAGGTAAAATGGTTTTGTGGGTGACAGTTCCGCTGAATATCCACCTGAAGCCTTAGGATTTGGATGATGAGGTTCAGACTTACCTGAGGATTGTAGGAGTACGGTTGTTCCGCTGATCAGAAGTACATGAACCTAGTGCTAACAAGCATAACGCCAAACTTTTACACTGGTGGGTGCGCACTTTAATTTACTTGTGAGTTTCCCATCTCGCTTACTGAAATTTCGACAAATCTGGAGCAGAACGATTCATAGGGCTCATGAGTTGGTGTGGTATGCGCCAGGCATCGTGCTAAATAGTATGATTTTTCCAGGTAAACCCTGATGTCTGTCAGCTAACTATTAACGAAGAGTGTCCGGTTACGATTGAGCAAGTGCCTTTCATGGTCGTAAAACTACAGGAAAGATGTTAAAAATAATATTGCCGTCCCACGAACACACCGAAGGAATACTCTCAAAATGGGACCATCGGTAGTGTGCTTATGACTACCGATGCGTGGGAAGCCCACTTCCTCAAATACTATTATATTGAACTTATCAACTAGTTCATTTCATCAACTATAAGCCATGTAACATAGGTAGAATGGTTCCAGCTGCTACAGTTTCGATCACCGGAAGTGGGACTGTGTGGGAGATACAGCCTAGCATTTAAGCCGTTGACATCTTCAGTTGGTTCGGGAGCTGGGTAGCTACACACTGAAAACGATAGATTTGATGCACAAGCACCACTGACTGCGCGATTGAGCTTTTTCTGCCAGTGTTATTAACCATTGGTTAGTTGAGCCCCGTGTAACTACTGCAGAGCTAAAAGATTTCGATTCGAACAGCCTAGCTACATAAGGAGGCCTTGCGAGGTCGTACATCAAGCTGAGGGCTCAAAAATTCATTTTGGTTGTTGGGAGGTATTCATTAGTTATTGCAAGCTTCCTTCTGTATTGGCGAGGTCGAATAACTAAAGAATACCATGTTTTACGTTAGACAGAAATGCTGAAGGTGATACAAATTATTACATCATTGTAAACAGCATGTTAAGACAGTTCAATCTTACCAATAATACATCGTCCTCAGATACCTCCTTAATCTCCAAAAGCGAGGCATCACTGTAGTTCAAAAACAACTTCTACTGCTTTCAGCCGAAACCACATGCTCGCTATTTGTTGTCTTTAGACATCGTGACTATGACCCGTGACACATATTCACAAGAACTCTATTTCAGTGTCACACCCTCGATTTAACAATATGAATAATTATCGCATACCATTCACTTTATGCCTCTTCATTGACCAATATAATGTGAAATTTCGATGAACTGTGCTCTCAATCTATGGTAGGAGGTAGACAGTCCAATTTGTCACTTCGATCATTTTCCTTGACCCGAGCAGTTCCTTTCTACTACTGAATTGGTCTGCATCCGAACAAGTGCAGACATTTTACAACTAAATTACCCGCATTGGAGCCAGCACCACCGGTAGAACTACATTCCATTGAAGGAAGTTATGGTGTTACGGGTTCCAGGTGGCTTGACTGAGGCTGATAGACAGCCTTCTCTGTATTTCTTTAGATTCACACTGTTCATCATTCCCAGTAAGGAATATTATTTATGCAGTTGACATTTTTTCAGACACTAACTTCATACCAACCCGCATATGTCCCGAGATATCAGCAATTCAATCAAGGGGAATGAGGACTGTTTGGTTTTCCGGTTAATGTGCTTGAGACTATCACAGGATGTTTTAGAAGGAAGCTCGACTTCTAGGTAAAAATCAAATTTATACCAACCATACAAGCATCACAATTGCCAAGACTTCATAGCATACAATACGCATAGCAAACATAGCATTTCATACTTCTTCCAGTTCACGTGTTCTGCTTTCTAACCTCTTCTTGGACTGTTCTAGCTTCTCTCGTAATTTGGTCTCTTCCAGCAATTGTCGTTCCAGTTCTTTTACCTTCTCACCCAACTCAACGGCGTGCTGACGGACGCGATTTTCCTCGGCTATTTCTTTTGCCATTTGAGCTTCTAACATCCCCAGCTGTTTCTCGGCGTCATGTTGCGCACGGATGGCGTTGAATAGGCGTTCGCTGTTGACCAAAGGACGGATAAAGTGGGAGTTAACTGACTCAAGCTTTATCCGAAAAAATACACCAAACCTGCATTATAATGAACACTAGGCGAACAGATTTCCACTCAAGTGTAATTTAACCAATGCTCTCTTGTTGCTAGGACGAACATAAAATAATGAACATTGCTGCTTTTTGGATTTCAGTGCAAAACCAACCCGTGTTCGTTGGGCGATAACAGGATGGGGGTAGCACAACCAACTAATTCCTGGAAAAATAAGTACTCATATAATTAGTCAGTGTGTCCGACCCACTCACGGGACAACCATTTGGGCAATCCTTTGCCTAAATAGACGGAACTACCTTTCTACCTTCAAGCCATCTTCCATTTTTAATCGCCTCACTAATAATAACTGCAATTTTCGTTCACCGACATTATTCGAACTGCTAGGTACGTATTGACCTGATGACGAGATCATGTAAACATCACTACCCATCATTTTACGTTGGGATATAACTAACTCATTAATTATTTAATTAATTATTTAATTAATTTTATTTATTTATTTATTTATTGCCGTGGTAGTTCAGCAGTTTCTGCAAATTGAAATTGTCTTACTGGTGACTTCATGCGCTGCAAATATAAATTGGAAGCGTACCCGAGCATAACCACTCTGACTGGACCATTATGAAATAACAAAACGCTGAAGTTGGCTACATTTTATACATTCAGTCTGTCAATACCAGGTTCCGGAAGCAACGCTATGCTATGATGCCACTACAGATATCGCTCAGTATGTTGCGTAGTACTATGCGCGTACAAGATAACGAAGTGTAAACTTCCATTCTTACGAAGCAGCAATCTGAGTTGGTATCGCAGCATACAACACATAATCACTGTAGTAACGTACAATGGATTTCGGTTAAGTAGAACCTAATACTGCGGGAACCTATAGGTCAATTACTGAATTATCGTTTTCTTGGAGAAATTTCAACCAGAAAACTACTGGGCGCAAAAGGGAAGATGAAACCAGTGAAAATGTGGGCGCTTAGATCGACTGAACTATGATAGAGTTCCCAGTATTCTTGTAAAGGATTCAAAAAGTCGCATATAGTAAACCAGCTACGAGAAATTCTTGTATGACACTGTGTGAATTCCAGTTATTTCAAGTAAAAGGGATAAGTTCAATGCACGAACAAGTTTTTCCGGTTTATTATACAACTGGACCATGTTCACTTTTAAATAATCAGAGTTTGAAAACGGTCCCGCCAAGTGGACATCACACACTGCTGCAGTGACTCAGTTTCACAAAAGAATTTAGAAGAACGTGTAAATTTGGTGTTTCCATCGTGGGATTCGGATGCTCAAGCAGTCTTTTTAAGCAGAAGAACAAGATCTGTCACAGTTGTTTGAACATTATAAATAAAAGCAACGACGATCGGGCACAGTGTGGCCTGCTGAAATCGTGCAAAATGTTATTCAGGCGAGTCCGACTTTGGTGCAGAGATGCACACATTTCAGGATAGGCAACGCCCAATAGTAAGTATCACTGAAGACACCATCTTTTGATATTTCCACTGGAATGTGCTGAAGTTTCCTCTCCGATTCTGGTATACATCCATGGTTCCCCGTTTTTTTTCATCCAGGGCACTGACCAGTTTGTTTCAGCTGTATGCTGCCTTTGCCGCTATGCCTTACATGTCTTTTGAAACGTTTTATGTTGTTACCTCTCCGAAACCAAAGAGCATGGTTTATAAGTGGTTTACTTATGGGGGAACCATCATGTCCTGTTCTCGAGGTCTCATCGCTGGAACAAGCACCAGTATCTGCGACGCTGAGGACAAAGTGAGGGAATTGGAAGGAAATTCGACGTAATTATTCGGTGGAGTGGCAGCAGTGACAGCCGGATAAAGAACCGATGGTAGATAAGACTTTACTGCTCTTATATGATTGTATCCACTCTCTCATGGGTTGGGAAGATGGTGAGAATAAACTAGAGTCTCAATCAGTCTTTGCGGATACTGTAAATGGATGGGGTGTGTGCGAGGTTTTCTAGCGGACTATGAAAATCCAGATGTAGTTGGGCAATTCATGAAGCTTCATTATTTATCGAGACCGTGGCAGTACAGGCAATCATGGGTAGTTTAGTGATTTTGGATAATAGTGAGAATAAATTAAATAAACGATTATGACTGTCGTTTATTCCGTGCATAGTGATTGGAAATTCAGGTTTTGATCATCATTATCATCATAATCACCATTATCAGCTGTAAGAACCGCATACTTATCTTACAGTGATTATAGCTTCCACAATTTGGTTTACCGATGATTTGAGGTGGGGGGTGGTTTAGTTAGCTGCGCATTGGAGGCGGGAGCTGATAGATTGGTGCGTAAATATAGGTCCGTCAGTGGACTTTTAAGTGGGGAGTTTGGGAAGGGAGCTATGCATTGAAGGCAATAGCCTGGATGCACGAGCACCATTGAGGGCGCGAAGGGGCATGCCAAAGGTTAGAGACATTGTCAGACATGGCCCAGTCGCGCCTTCAATGGCGCTTGTGCAGGCTTTGATCATTTTATTTTATTTGAACTACAGAGTAAGAAAAAGCCTCGAGTTAAGAGACAAGCTTTTGATTCTAAAATAGGGTTTTTTGTTAAGTACGTGTCGTAATAATTTACCAATCCTAATAATATTCACGAATAAAGATTCATTGTACGAAGTAGATAGAACATGAATTCTATTTGACAATGTCGTACACAGTGCTTCATAATAATTTGTCCCGTATTTTGCCTACATTTGTTGGATTCTTGATTCTTCTGTTTCAATGTACTGTAGATGGAATACACTTGATCGCAACGCTTTTGGGTAAGTTCTCCCTCCTGTTGCATAAAAAAAGCCTATCTACTCTGGCATCTCTCGGATGTGCAGTGTGACTTTTCGTAAACCGTCTAGTGTTTTGTAGATCCAGTGGTCTATTACAAGCGAAAACACGAGCAGAACCAGTTAGAATCGTCCGCTTTTGGATATGTTAGCTTTTCTGAAGCTGACAATGCACAGAATTGCGCCCCCAGACGGATGCACTTCAAGCCCCTAACAAACATAGGTGGTGTAATAACTGCTTACCGTTCTTTCATTTTGATTGCACGTTCGGCATTTGCCTGGGCTCGCATGTGTTGCACTTCAATCGGTTCTTGCCTTCTTCGACGAAGATATAATTCGTGGGTACCCACACAAAGACTGAGTAATCGTTGATTTAGCTTCACATGATCAGAGTAAAAAGTCAAGTTCTAAAAAGAACAAAACAATGGGAGCTAATTTTTTTGCGTGGATTGGAAAAGGTTGCTGGGTTGCCCAGAATGACTCGAAACTTGGGAAAACGTTGGTCATAACTGGCATGCAGTTAAAGCATTCAATTGACGTAATGGACGCACGTCAACCAGAAATACACAAGGATGGCTAATTACCCGGTATGGAAAACTGAAATAACATAAAGTATCAACAACTGTAATTTAATTATGCTCAAATGGAAGTTTGGAGTTGTCTTGATTACAATGAAACGCTGAAACTGCGCTCTCTTCTTCCAAATAGTGTAGGTTTTTCGTTATCAAATGATACCTTCAAGTATTTGGCATTTTTGTCTTAGCTGACGGTATGGCGTATACATGGATAATACGCCTAGTTCAGTTCTCCCTGGCCAATTATGGTTTGATGTCGGAGGTTCCACTCTGATAAACTTCAAACCTATCTTTACAAGAAGTAGGCATTAATTGTGCCCGTACAGAGTGGTTACGGTCGACAAAATGTATCACAGAATGTATCAGAGTAAAGTTCCACATTCCTTTCCTGGGCCAACTAACTTATGTTTTGTTTCGCGTTTGTTTAAACTTACTGAAGTTGGACTCGTGTTCACCACTGTAGCTATAATGAATAATACTGGAGA
The DNA here is from genome assembly GCA_004794785.1 of Opisthorchis felineus. Taxonomy (NCBI): domain Eukaryota; kingdom Metazoa; phylum Platyhelminthes; class Trematoda; order Opisthorchiida; family Opisthorchiidae; genus Opisthorchis; species Opisthorchis felineus. Next base: position 121,659 of record SJOL01003487.1, on the reverse strand, counting down.
TGCCACAGACACGCATGCCACTTTATCCAAGCTTACTTTAGTAGTGTATCAGTGACGTATTCTGGAAGGACTAGCTTTGTTGTACCCTCTACGATGAGGAAATTTTTTAATTTCTGAATGTTTCAAAAAACCACAACTACTTGGAATGACTTTCTACGTAAACTCAACTGGGAATTCATTACGGTATGTCCTGAAAGCGAAAATTTACACCGTCGGAGTGGTTGGCAAATCATCCTTCATTGAGCTTAAAGTGTGTACTCATCGGTCTACCGTTACAATGGGCACTATATTTTATCCAAACATTCACTTCGGCAACAAGTTTAGACAAACCGCTTTCATTTTTTATAAACACATTCAACGGTTGCATAGATACCTAGAAACTCACAGAGGACTAGTGTATCTCCATCATATCCAATTACGGTAGTGAGTAATGGCAAGACCAGATGTAAAAGAGCCGGAGTGTTTCATCTTCTGTGTATCTTCTATTGATCTGACAATTTAGTTTAGTAAACTGCAGTTCCGTCATTCACTTTTTAGCTGCAGTACACACAATGAAAATTAGGTATTTCTCATGCTGTTGGCTGTGCGTAGGCTGAGTATGATTATGTAGAAAACTGCCGTCCATTTTAATGAGCTCACTGCATAAGCCTTGTGGTGGTATGATAGGATGAGAAATCTTCATTCCTGCCTAATGTAGTATATAGTAGTGTAAGGAAAACCACCTTAAGTTACTTTTCGCTTCTTAACATGGTATATGCTACCATGAAACGGCTACCGAAAAGTGGCCTCTTCCTGGCAATCTGAAGCCGGCTACCAAACGGAAGAAATACACGGTAAACTACTCGTTCAGCGTAGTTCACTCATTTGGACCAACTAAGTTTTCTTGCAATGAAACCCTGTCCTCACATGTGGAAACCACTCTCAAGGGAGACAACCCTTCAGAAGTGGCTAGTTTTTTGGCTGCACTAACGGCATGTGTATCAATAAGGAAACGTTTTGCTCCAACAATTCTTCGAGTGTGAGTTCCAATGTGAACCCCAAGGGATGTGTAAACAACACTTAGGCAACCAAGTACAGAATGTCAGTTGGAAATCCAGAGTAAACAACTAGAGTAGCTAACCTTTGGTAAGCAAAGTCACGGGGTCCGAGACTTAAAATGAGCTACTCTGTTCAATTTACGGTACGGCATAACAATCTAGAGTGCAAAGCATACGACGAAGAGCAGATTTCCAGATGGCAACGCACTACAAAAGTAATAAAACTAACGATGATAAACGTATACTGGACCAGCTTGACATCCGAGTGATATACGCAGTAGCAAGCACGTAGAAAAACACCGATCGAGTTATTTGACCATATGGTTCCCACAGGGCAAATTGACTGCAATTCAATAGTGGCTAGAAAGCCAGACGGATAGAAGTTAGTGAGCCGTTACAATGGGCAACCTAGGTAGACAGTAAGGTTTGGCATATTGGAGGATGATTCAGCAACTTCCTAATCGTAATCTGTTGGCTGATTGTCCGATGGATTTCCACTAGTCTGCTGTAGTGAGTCATGACTTCCGGAGTCACCAAGATCGTCTCTTAAACGAATCTCCACTATTCCTCCACCTACTTAACGCAATAAACCAGGCCGATGGCAAGGACAAACCGTCCACGTAATAGTGCGTACTGTTACAATTTTTACCCGTCTCAACCACTCGATCTAAAATTAATACCAACTAGTGCGTATATTTTCACATCAAAAACTTCATTCAATTTTTCCCACAACAATTTACGCCTCTTGAATGTCCGGCCCCACAAGAAACTTTAAGGAGGTTGTCGAAGAGTTTCAGCAACCTCGTGAGTGGTTTCCTTTATGAAAATATACTGCGGTATCTCAAATATCGTACCAGCTGAAACGTGAGGCGGTCTTAGTGCAACACACTCAGTTGAAGAATATCATAAACGAGAGATTTAGTTGAGTCTCCCGTGAAAACCAAGCTGATATGCAAATGACAGTATTCGTCGAAATCTGTCCAATTTGAGTTCAAGTTGAACATAATTTGACGGAAACTCGGGGACTGTGCCTACCCGATGAGCCCCAAGAAGGGCAAAACTGGTCGTGGGCTGTCGAAGAATTTTCA
>SJOL01003487.1:62513-114055 GCA_004794785.1 Opisthorchis felineus | reverse complement strand
TCACACTCCATATAGAAGACATTTTTCATCTCTTTTTTGGTTCTCTATCTTGCGAGAAGAGGACTACATTCGATCGGTCACCAGAAGTTTTCCCAGAGACTGGAAACACTGGCATATATCCCAATCTCTGGATATTGGGGGTGTCTTTGCCTAAGCGGAGGAGTAAACGCGGTCTAACGTAATTGTTTCTAATTCTTCTGGCTTAGTGCCCATTAGTATTATTTGGCAGATTCGGTTGATACGCATTCCATATTTCCAGTGGTCATATCTGCTTATTTGATGAAGCTGATAACCTATGGTGACTTCACCATCATTAGCCTATTAGTATGTTTCAGTGCCCTAAATCTTACGGATGCTTATCTATTGGTGTTTGGGTATGATCGGTCATCTACCAGCATTTTGGAGAGCTGTCCCCGAGAATCCCTTAACTCAACCTAAGAAAAAAGGTTGAAATTTGTAGGTTTTTCTCTAGTAAGATCTTAATTCGTCCCCATTTCTGATTTTAATAAAATGCTCAAGAATGAGTTCACAGCTCAAAACAAATTCATGCTTGGAAATTTAAATATTTCTAAAACAAGACGCGACATCCGTTCGCCTTACCCAGTTAACTTCTTTTGTCGACACTGAGGGATCCCAAACAACCGAAATCATTTATGCGTGAGAGAATTCTCAATTAGAAGGATGCTGTAAATCCCATGATGACCGCAGACACAAGTAAGTCAATCGAAGCCACCATAATGAGCTATGGACTCAAACCTATCAGTGTATTCTTGTTAGACCCAGTATCTCAGCGGCCGCAAGGCGGTGAAAACTTTTGCTCAATACCACTTTCTTTGCAAAACTATCTGAAGTGTGTTGAAGTGAATTGTGTTTTATTGTCGGTCACAATCAGCTCCGGATTACCGAAATATTGGAATAATCTACCCAGTTCGTCGATAGTAGACTGTGCGGTAGTATTGCGCAAGCGGAACACATCTGGCCACCTAGTGAATGAATCCGCCAAAATGAGATGGGACTGACCATTGATTGGACCTGCATAATCTAAGTGAATTCTTTCCCATGGTTTCTCGCTTCTCGGCCACGGTTGTTCTGGACATTTGGGAGGTGCTTTTGCTGCCATTTGACAAAGTTCACATTTCTGACAAAACTGTTCTCTTTCTGCGTCCATTTGAGGCCAGTAAACGAAACTACCTCGCCGGGCTTTCATACGAGTTGTACCTGGATGCCCTGAGTGAAACTGTTACATCACTTGTTTTCGTAACTTCGTTGAAACTACAACTCGATCTCCGGTCATTAAACAGTTACCAACAATTAAAAGCGACTCACGTCGATTGAAAAATGGTCGTAGCTTTGGGGACATTTTACCATTTAGCCACTCTGTCTGTATATAATTCATTACTTCCAATAAGATTTCCTCATTGCTGGTATTTGCACGAATCGTCCCAGCAGTGACTGGTAATCTTCTGACGCTTTCAATCAGGATCTGATGAACTTCAGACTCGAATTTAACGGTCGCAATCACACAGTCATCATTTTCCCTTGGATATGATTTGATGAGGAGAGAAAAAGCATCTGCTTGGCCGATTTGCTGCGTTGATGGGTACTAAATGGTAAAACCATAGGCTAACAGTATGGCAGCCCATCTTTGCAGACGATTAGCAGTGAAAACAAGAATCCCTTTCTTTGCTCCGAATATTGAGATTAGTGGTTTGTGATCAGTAAGCAGCGTGAACTGTCTTCTGTAGAGCATTTTATGGAAACGTTTCACAGCAAAAACGATTGCCAGAGCCTCCTTTTTAATCTGGCTGTAATTTTTTTAGCTATTATCAATGACCGCCCTGCTTGGGCGATAGCCTTCTGTTATCCTCCGAGTAAAATATGGGAAATCACAGCTCCAATGCCATAAGTGGAGGCCTCCGATGCCACAATAATTTCCAGTCCTGGATTAAAATGTGTGAAGAGTAAATCAAAACTGAGGGCTGCCTTGACTGCATCACATGACTGTTGACATTATTTTGTCCATTGCTACTATTTTTCATTAGTAACTGGTTCAGCAGATCTCTTGCTTGATGAAGGCTCGGCAGAAAAACACTATAATGACTGATGAGGCCAAGAAATGAGCGAAGTTGTACAACATCTTTTGGAGGCACCACCTGTCTGACAGCTTCAATACTGTCGGGCTCAGGACTTCGGCCACGCTTGTCAACGATGAAACCAAGAAATTTAACATTTTCCATCGAAAAATTGCACTTCTCCGCCCGAAAACGGAATCCAGCTTCTTTCAGACGTGAGAAAACTTTCTCCAACGTACCTAACAAATCAAATGGATCTGAGCCCATAATTAAGGCGTCATCCAAATATACTGCGATACCAGGGATTTCATGGAGAAGCGTGTCCATGATTTGTTGGAAAATGGCTGGTGCAGTTTTCACTCCGAATGGCAGCCGGTTGTACTGGTAAAGTCCTAGGTGTGTGTTGATTGTCAGGTATTTTCTGGAATTTTCAGCCACTGGAACTTGCAGATATGCATCCGCGAGATCTAGCTTTGCGAAGCACCGTTCAACTTTGTAAACAAATCTTCAGGCACTGGTAATGGATACTCATGGTTTTCCAGCATGGAGTTTAGACCTGTTGAAAAATCAGCACAAATACCTACCTTGCCGTTTGTCTTCTTCACAACCACTATGGGTGCAGCCCATTCTGAATAGCTTACACGTTCAATTATGCCTTCGGATTGTAACCAAGTGAGCTCATCTTCTACTACCGATTGAGTTGCGTATGCAACTGGAGGTTTGGGCACGAAAAATGGCTCTGAGTTTACACGGGCTATACTGCAACAACCCAAACCTGGTTTGAACAGTTCTTCATGGCGCCTTTTAAATTCTGCAATTTGATCAGGGAGCTTTGTGGTTAATGGAGGTGACTCTGATAGTCGCTTGACATGCGATTTGCTGCATCTGTGATTGATCGACTCGTCCAGTAGATTTGATTCCTCCATCCAATCGAGTCCCAGTAAATCCAATCCGGGGTGATCCGTCATGAAGCATCTTGTGTGAACTGATCTGTCACCATAACTGACTTGACAGTCCAATTCGCCAAACAATTCAAAATATCTCCGGAGGCATTTCGTGCTGAATGAGTGGTGCGGGCGAGCCTCGGTTGACCCAGTTTGTGCCACGTGCTCCTTGGGATTAGAGTGATGTCTGAAGCCGTGTCCAACTGCAACGTAATTCGTCTGCCGTTGATTTTCACACTTGTGTATTTACGTCTGCTGGTACCATCAACTTTGAAGGTAGCTGTTATAGTTCTGGTCTGATTGTTACGACTGAGCGGTTTAGTCTTCTTGTGGTTGCTTTTGCTTCTGGTTAAGCTACTCGTCAGGCAGCAGATTTCCTTGTAACTCTTTCTGCCACACCGGTTACAACTATGATTCCTAAAGGAACAGTTCCGTGCAAAATGCCGTTCCTTGAAAAACCAACATGCTAAAGGAGGTACAGAGCGTGATGGGCTAACCTGCAGTGAATCATTCCTCGTTCGGTTGACCGCACAGATCAAATAGTGGTTGCCCTCGTTGGACGATCGTTGAATCATCGATGTGTCGTGTTTCAGATTCACTATTCGTATGCATTCCGCAGTCACCTGCTGTAGTGTGACTTCAGGGTTCTGCTCGATTTCATTCAGTAACCTAGTCTGAAAATTTGCATCCTTTGTTGATTGTAGACCACAAACGTGAATGAGGCACTTGTATTGGTCACTCGTCATTTTGTGAAAACTTGACCGTTCACATTCTCTATTTAAACAACTTGAATAGCTAACCCAGTCCTCATCTTCCTTTTTGCACATCGTAAGACATTTGTAACGAATATTGAAAACAGATGTGGATTCTCCAAATATTTGAGATAACACTTTGACCACTTCATCGAACTTTAGATCCGTACTCTTCTTCGGAAGAATAAAGCTCAAAAACGTTTCGTGCTCAGCAGCGCCCAATTTTTGAGGCATGAGCCGAATTTTATTTTCCCCTGAAACATTAACCAAATCAATATGCAACATATCTTCATATTTATGAAGCCAAGATTCGAAAGTTAACCCAGAATCAGCATCGTAATAGAACTCACTGGAACTCACTCGTCAGAGTCTCCGATGAAGGAACATTGTCTGGTGCTGATGTTATTGCGATTGCCTGCTTTGAAAAATTCTGCGACAAATTGCGCTTGCGACTTTTCAAACTGCGCTTGTTGCTGTTGCAATAGGGCTTGCATTTGTTCGAAACTGACTGCCATGGTTGAGTTTCGAAATGAAGATGACCACTGTTGTATCTCTTCACTTCCCTTGATGCTACCGGGTTACAGTCAGAAGGCAAGAGTGCGGCCAAAAAAAACTGTATTAATTCAAGTACAGCCTTCTATTTATATCATTCACTTGTGACCATATTTGGTGGTCGATCTGTTCTCAACCAACCAGTGTGTCCCCTGCACGCCCACACCGGTTCTCGAGCGGTCGTTGACACGGTTAGTCATAGATGGCCGCCTGTGGGCTTGAGTACGGAGTGCACATGTTGCCTTGGCCATCAGGTGGGCGTGAAATACATGTGTACTTTTTTGACCTTGCTGCGTCACATAATGAAGTCGGACGTGATTCAGACGCGTGGGCGTACTCGTACGGCACCACTTCATCACATGATTGCTCCGCTGCGCAGTAGGCTCATGCGCGGCCGCACTACAAACATAGGATCTCTTGTCCTTGCCGTGTTAAGAAATTTTCTGGAGTTGTTCATTGCAGTGTATATAGGTTCCCGCCCAATTTTGCACTTTGAATATGCCGATTTGACTCAAAGCGTAACATGTGGATTTGTGCAGAACTTTTCCAATATATACAGATTACATGCTACTGCATACAATATACATTGCCTGGTACATTTGGCGGAAGATGTGAGGGTACATGAATGCTTGGATCGGTTTTCCGCATTTCCATTTGAGTCTTTTTATAGGTAAATTGGGGAGGGATATTTCGGGGCCATGTAATCCCTCTGTCCAGATAAAACACCGCATTGACTCCAAGGTCGTGCCGAACTGTCTGCCGTGACACGACTGTAAGAGAAATGTACCTGTTCCAGCTGACGGTTTACTTTCCGCTGGCTTCTCTCTTGCTTTGAACAAGACAAAGCCGCTCTTTCTGCCGGTGGCCAATGCGTTATTGCAAAGTTTCGGTCCTCTATATCCATTTTAGGAAATTTGTTTTTTTCCCTTCGTTTTTCACACTCCCTATTTGTTCACATGATGTTTATATTTTCCGTGCTTGTCAACTGTATGAACGTATGTTCACTCAGTTCCTGGGTCGTATTACGTGCAAGTGTTTTGCCCTTCCAGTGAATTTATTCATATTCCGCTACCGTATTCTTTTGATAAATAGAACGTAGCGCCAACAGTTTATCCTCACCCAAGCTTCGGAACGTACATTATCAATTCAAGTTTCCTTAAGGATGAGTGCTTTCTTTGAAGATGTACGTGACATTCCAGTTCGCTGATACTAACAATTTGGAATTGTGTGCCAGCAGTGGCTCACAGAAGAAGGAACAGTTTTTGCCTTCATCTTAATAATTATGATGCTCCGGAACACGCGCTGAACAACAGGACGGTATGTATCAAACACCATCTCGATACTGTAACAGCCTCACCCAAAGATGCAATTGGGAGTGAATCCGACTCTAGATACTAACTTATAAGCGGTCAAATTCCGTGCGAACTCCAGGGCTGGCATTTCGGACGTGGGGCCGCAGGCCTTCTTTTCGCAGCACTACGGCGTTTGCAAAAGGTTTTTTTTGTGATGATCCGCTAATTTTCAGAAAACGCAATTGAAGTCACTCTCTGACGTCCGTTGATGAAGGGAGAAGTGGTGAACGAAAAGAAAGTTCGAAAAAGTTCGTATAAGTGACATCTCCAAGGACTTCGTCCTCGTCTGGTGAGTAGCTTGGCGGCTGTAACTTGATTTCATTTAAAATCTTCGTATGTAGTTGAGCTTGTGATCATCAGTCATCTGCGATTGTGCGGCATGCTCGCGGAACTTGAAACAAACTAATGGGCCCTGAGAGGATAGTAGTCATCCTGATGGGTCATATCTGCCTAATTCCACATCCAAAAAGATTCTGATGAATTTGATTGTCCTCCAACGTAAGCATCTACTTGGTTCCCACTTATTCCATAATCCGTAATTAACGTTCCTGATGAGAATTAGAAAGCTGTTGGTCTTCGAAGTTAAAGGCACGCTTTTATTCCTTGTCTGAATATTGGAGGAAATGTATGCTCGTTCAGATAAGCTGGATGTGCGGCCAAGTTATTTACAGTCATGCCAGGTAGATTCGCGTAACGAGCACTTTGGTGCTGCTTGGAACGGTTTAACAGGACGGATAAAGTGGGAAACTTGAATGCATTTTTGGCCAGTCTGTTGTGAACGGAATTCTGCTATGTATTATTAACTTCCTCCATTCTTGCTATCACTATCATACCACTGTTTCAAGGTGCTCCAGAGAGACAATGGTGTCTGTGTCACTTCTACCGGTTTTGGCATTCAGGAGGGTGAGCATTTCAAAACCACCTCAGTGACAGAAAGTGAGTTCAAATGCTTCATTTTACATCTATTTGTCTCAAGATGCATACATCAAAGTTGACATTTTTGGCGGTGTGTATCAGCAAAAATATAGTTCGCTTGCAGCTGGATAAGGTTTTGGACATCATGATGCTCAGTGAATGGACGTGGATACCAACTGACAGACTTTTGTGCGTAATGTGTATTCGCTGCGCCAAGATAAAGACATTACACAACTGTCCGGTGCTTTCGGCCTGCTCGGTGAAAAGTTATTTCCCAATCATATTCCTTAAAATGAATCGTTGCAAGAACGTTTTCAAGAGCTGCATTGCATGTTTCAAAATCGTTTTACTAACATGACCAAATAGGTTGTATTGGACTGATGACAATGTTTTGTCCAAGTATAAGACCAACAAGTATCATGCCAATATGTGAAGCCGACTGGACATTGGGCCCGCAATTCTTCAGGGGGTAAGCTGAAACTGACTGTTGAGGTCGAGTTCCCCATATGTAATATTGACTGAAAGACACAGCTCACATGTTACCTGACGTCGTGCCCCAAACTTGAGCAAATGGGGTTGGATCGTCACACTGAATCTATTAGAAAAGTTTACTAGTACCGCTTGTAACCCCACGCGCGCAGCACCTGGACGTGACCTTACATAAACCCACGTTACGGAGCGTTCACCCGAGAACCTCCTGCAACACCCATATTCACCAGCGAACTTGAACGGCCCACAAAAGCGAGAGCAAGACTGTTCTTCCACCCTAATGCTAGGTCAATTTTCAGGCCGAAACGTCCAGCATCGCAAGCAGCCTTGCCTAACTGGACCAACTGCAGAAGTCGGGTGTCCGCCGTCTAACCATCCCAATCGGCCCGCATGGATCAGAGTAATGGTAGAGCTAACGGGAACATCCGCATTTGTGCGGACATTTCCAGTGGTTTCAACGGAACATTGCTTGGGTATCAGTACCCTCCGTCTCTTCAGAAGATCTCTTTGGCTAGATCCAATATAGATCATGGTTTGCGGCATTGGCTGAGGTGTGTCTGAGAATCAGAGTTGCGGTGGAATACCCAAAGGTTTTGACCGTCACCTGACACTGTGTGTTTCAATATGCTCCATCTCAGTTTGGTGTCGAGACAGCGCCAGCCATTCTTTAATAAATTATGGACAAGGTGGACACAAAATGTGTCACCCGTGTTGCCGCTTATTTCGATAACTTAATTGTCATGGGTTCCTGCCCCGACAAACTGTGGCAGCACCTTGATTACGTACTTGGTCACACCCAGGAATACAGCGTCATGGTGTACCGAGAAAATGCACCCTCTTCATATGGTCGATAAAGTGCCTTGGCTTCCTCGATAATAAACATGAACATCGACTGGACATAGAGAACTTTGACTCCATCGAAAATATGCGAGAACCTATAGTCATGGCAGTCCTCAAGCTGTGTTATCAGAGTCTCCAAACTATAGCATTGGCTCGTTGATCCCAAAGACCCCCGGAAAGCGGCCAGAAAGACACTACACATGTGGCCAGATCACTGATACTAGCCGATCGTAGGGAATTAAGCCTACACCAATAGGCCAATCCGCTTCTAATATACGACTCCAAGATTCATTACTGGTCTACCACCAGCCTCGGACAAGCCGATGCAACCCTACACCTAGTTGATTCAAGGAGACCGGAGCCATTAGTCACAACAGTTGTCTTGGATCCAGAAGTGAACGATTTAGTGTCGCAAGCCGACGTCCGGCCGGGTTACTGATGAAGACCCTGTGCTGCAGTAGTTCAATAATTAAATTGTCTCGCATCTGTCCAGAAGATGAATTTCAACAGGCTTGACGCACTAACACTGGTTGACGGAGGTATTTCGTTTTCGGAGCACGTTGTACCTATATGGGAACTACAGTCGGCTGCACTGGAACAGTTTCATCATGAATGCCCAGGGACAAACGGAACGGGGGCCATGCACAGTGTTATGTTTACTGGACCCTGATGGACTAGAGGATTGAGCAGGTCTCTAAAACTGGCGTGAGATATAGCAAAGCAGCCAAATCACCCGTAAAACTCATCTTCTACCGTGACTACAACCGAATGAACCCTGGTCTTGTTTACACATCGACTATAAAGGTCCAGTTGGTAGTTGGCTCTTGTTGGTCGTAGTAGATTATAGCAGGCAGCCAAGAATCATCCAAGTGAGCGGTCCAACAATTTCCACTACACGCCTGGAACACAGATGTCTCTGGGACTCCAGAGCTGCATTCGCAGAGTTTTATCGAGATAATGGTGTAGAACGTGTCTCCTCGCCATCTTCTCACCCACATGGCCAGAGGGAACGGTTCGTGAACATCATAAATCTAGTCCACAGTAGAGGGGTAGAAAAAGGGAATGTCTTGCAAATGTCCTTGCTGACACCCCTCTATCCTGATTTGCCTAATGTAGTGCCTCCAGCAAAGGCACTGCCCGGAAGGATGCCTTGAAAACTGCATGACGCTACCCGGTCAGAAAAAAAGCAATTAGGATATTGCTGCACGAAACTGGAGGAACAAATCAACCGTACATCGGCCACAGACTCCTTCAGTGATGACAAGAGAGTTGTTTTGCGACCACAGCAAGAGACTTCTGAAGGGGTATCTTTGCTATGCAAGACCTAGGTTGGTACCTCCTAATGAATTCGATGTGGAAACCAAACCTGGCCGACAACTGCGCAGACCCTGTACCCCTGAAATAAGTGGTTTTAGTTTAGAGTTGCTTCTGGAACCGTTTACCTTGGCTGCAGCGCGTAGACTCCATCAGCCTCTGCGCCGGAGGTTCAGCCTGAGCATTTACTACGATGGCGTTACTGGGACGACAGGAGCTAATAACCAGTGAAGCCACTGTAAACGAACCCTCGACTTCGAAGCTGAACCAACAGACATCAAAGAGAGAGATCTCAGGCCAAATCCTACGCATAAACCGCCCTTACTGTGCTTATCGTGAAATTAGCTTCAACTCGATTAAGCCCTCGTTGAGTCCAACGTGAAGTGAAATTATCTAGTGTGGTGGTCTTTGGTCCACAGTGTTGTGATATACACACATGTTTACATCGCTCTTTGATTTTTGCTAAACATTATTCATATGTTCCACTCACTGGTCACATGGACCTCACTGATATAAATCTTTGCACTTGAAGCAGATCATAACTATAAGCGTACAGTGAACGGCCAGGAAAGGCCATTTTTATCGTTTGAAAGCCTAGGCGAGTAGTGAAGGCTATTTTCAACATTGAACGCAGATGCAGGGGCTGAATAAAATTTATATGATAGGAACACAGGCATGGAGATGTGCTTAAGTCTTCGCCACCTTAGTTAGCTTCCTTCACACAAATCCCACTATTACGTTGACGGCCATTCAAAACCGTGTAGTTCTGTTTCGCCTAGGTTTTGTAATACTTGGGATCAGCAACTCAGTACCACCGAGAAAATCATAAAAACCTGCTACTTAGTAAGATAAAGGTCAACAGATATGGGTGCTTTGGGGGTTTCTCTAGATATTTGGTGCACTTCTTCAACCCTAAGGAATCGCGGATTAGTGAAAACAGCAAAGTGCTTTCATCAGAAACGGAGCTACAGACTGGAGACGTAACAGATGAATTTGACACAAAGCACGTCATCATTCTTCAAAACCTTGCAATCAACTCAGTCACTTTGGTGACTGCTGTCTTTCCGGATTGGAGCTGTGGTTTGTAGTTGGTGACTGACACATATGGCTATCACGCAGCCAGTGGCATTCGTGCATCATAGCTATCGCCTTCACTGCATAGCTCTCACTTCCTGTCATACTGGACACTTAGATCTATTTATGACCACTGTACCTAGTTAATCGTCGCCTCCAACGCGTCACCCTCATTTCCTTATTCTTTTCATCCTCGGTAGACTAGGTTCTAGCAGTTGGAACCACCGCTCTTTAATGCACGGTTTGCGAGCTGAAACCTGGACCGACCAAACTGGATCGAGATTCATCAGTCCAGCATCGTTCTTCCTGGAACGTCCAAATGGAATCGGTGAAATACAAGCGCATATTTTGAATTCATAACAAAAAACACTTACTTTGCTTGATTTATCGACGGGTTTGATTAAAAATTTCTGCTTTTTGAAAGACACATTGGCAATTTCACTCCAGGGGAAGCGCAGTTTTGGGGTTAACCTTTATAGCGATTGAAGGAAATGAAAAAAACGGCCTTACCATCTGCATATGGACAGAGTCTCCCTGTCAATTTGCCACAATTAATTTTCTAGCTAAACAATGTCAAAATTTTAAACCACTTCACTCCTACAAAAAACTAGTGATGAATCGTACACCCAAAACTTAAAAATACACTGGCGAATTTCATGAAATTTAGCACAAAACCTAAATTATTCATTCTAATTTTGCTGAAGTTATGCGTGATAGAAAACTAGTGGCAAATTGTGATGTGCTGCGGAATAAATTCGAAATCGTTTATACACCTTGAACTTGTTGTGCTTAGGCGAGGCTAGCTACTATCTACAGTATTAATTTAATGTTTGTCTTCAAACGCCAAATCACTCAGTCATCAGTTCTTCGTTCTCATGAATCACACTGCCTTAAGTGGGTTATTTTCTGTTTCAGTGGAGTGTTTAGACTACTCATTAGTAGGTCGACTGTAATGTCATATTGAGCAATAAAGGATCTAGGTACTCCCATAACAAGTTCTAAAAGTTGTGCGACTGGTTTTCCTCAAATAATGTTTTAAATAGCACAAATTCTAATTCATTCATCTAGCGAGATGGCCAGATACTCGGGAAACGATGACCAAGTTGAGTACCATGAAGGAAAATCCCCCGGATTCGTTACGGCGTACGCTGAAGGGGCAAACGAAACTGAAACAACTGGTTGTTTCACCACAAATTCACACAAAGCCCTCACCTTTGCAGACTATGTCAGGGCTTATAAATCGGCAATAATCAGTGTTGTAAGCAGTTCTGAAAATCGAGAGTTCAATAGAAACTACTCCATTACAACTGTGTGCTGTTCTACATCGTTAGACGTTGATGGGGTTCACCAACGTAATCCGGGGAGGTGTTTTACAGAGCACTTGCACTTTAAATTGGGTTTGTTACCTCGAGTGCTGAGTATTGTTGTGTGAGGCGATTGTAAAGATCAGTGGGGCGCGATGTTGCTGAAGGTTCGGGGGATTATTACGCCAGACGATATAGTGCTACCAGAAAACATTAGCGTATAACACTGCATTGTTTGATCAACGAATGTTGGACAGGATCTTTGCGATTGACCACATACCATTTTCACTGCAACCACCTAACTATTGATACAAAATAGATGCTACACTGATGTAAAACCATTAGTTAAAGTTAAGAGATGACTGCGGCCTTGTGCTATACGTTTAATACCTTCAGTAATGTTTGACAGCAGTCTGGAATGCTTTATTGTACGCTTAAGCTAGCGACGCGCAAATTATCAGCCAGGATGAAACCATCTTTTCCAACAAACCTGTATATCGACAGACTACTCAGTTTGGTAATAAAATCGGCGCACGAATGTTTGATGTCTCACCTGAATATAGGTCGAAAACAAGAGAATCATCCATACGGAGAACTTTCGTTAAGACGAATCGGCTTCCATGGTTGACCTCTCTGAAGAATGCACGCCATCATTATACTTGCAAACGGAACGGTGTAGCGCTGTAGAGAACTGCGAATAAGGACTAAACTCGTGAGCTGGGCAAACACCCACGCACTGACTGTACGCAATTTTACCACACATGTTCACGAAAGCATCCATGTTGCAGTCCCATCTGGTGCCCCCAGGGAACATTTGCAAGTCAGGTTTTACGAAGATTCGTACCAACGTCTCAGTAAATATTTGCTAAAGACACTTCAAAATTTTATCTGTGACCATCTTGCCCATTCCCAACAACTCTGTATTTTGACTAAAAAAGTTTCCTCAAGAGGAACCGCATGAAGTTTAACTTACTCTAATACTTCAGTATCACTCTTGCTTTAGATAATACTAACCATAGACAACACGACCCGTTCATCTAAACATTCCTCGTCGGATCTGTCTTTTAGAAGCATGATTTTTTTCGTGAAGAGTGCAAACCATCTCGAATTGTTTTTCATTCGATTCCCCGTAATCAAGACTTTCCCCTTCCTGCTGGAACCCTCCCGATGTGTTGTCACAGATATTCCTTAGAGTATTTACCCGTGTCAGTCATCAGTTAGCCACGTTCCAGTGAATGGGTGTATCTCGTTTGATATTGATTGCTTGCTGATATTTTAATAGCGGTGAAGTTTTGTTCTGGATGGCCCAATAAACCCAACAGTCCACCTACTTAGCCCAAATCATTGAGAGTTTTTGACCGACGACCGTCTGTTAAGGTGCTATGTGCATTACAGTAAGTCAGGTACGAGTGGCATGGGCACGCAGATTCGCCACGTTCGGAACGCCGGATAAAAAACCATTAAATTTTACTGCGTAAATCAGCCATGGTTGTTTTGCCATTCGGGTTTTTTTATGCACAGGATGTTTTGTTTATAATCTCGTCACTTTGTTTTCGCGTCGGCCAAAACATTCACCTTACAGAACTAGCTTTTTTATAGAATGAACCATTTAGTCCGCTAACAGTTTTCAAATAAAAAACTATCGTGAAGTGGTTAGCACTGCTAGTCCAGATTTCGGTTTGTCATTGATCCATAAGGTTCGACGATATGAAAATGAGCTCGAAAGGTTGACACAATGTTACTTGGCCACATGAGGTGGGAAGCGTTTGCTGCGATGTGTTGTGGATGGATTCATATGGTGTGACTTTGCATAAGTGATTAGGTAATGAGAAGCTTACACCAACACTGGGGGTGAATTAGAATTTTCAGCCTACAACATATGCCTCTGAAAGCTTATTTTACATGTGTTGGCTTTTTGTTCGCATAACGTCAACTTGTTGAACATAGGCAGACGTGTTCCTGATGGAACACACCATTCGCAAGATTGCTGGAAACCCTTCGACAGACTGCAACGAGTTTTGTTCTCCTTAGAACCCATCAGGTAGACACCGTCCCTGCGTTCCCGTCAAACTTCCTTTCAACTTGAAAACCAAATTTTATGCAACTGACGAAATATATTAAATTGATGTTAACGGGGACTCAGCTGAATCCCAGCTGAGCCTTTGACTTATGACATTCTTCAAGTGAAACGTGAGGTAGTCTTTGTGCACGAAGAAACTCATAAAGCAAGGATTTAGCCGGGATTCAAGTGTACCTTCTGTTAACACCAAAGTGATTTGTAAGTGGCCAGGCACAACGTCCTAGGACACTAGGGTGAAAAGAGTAGGAAATTTAAAGTTAAGCTTTCAAACGTGGATAGTGAGAGAACGCCCCAAAGGTTTTTGACATGCTACAGCTTTTACCTGTAAGTCTTCAAAGTTCAAATGTTCTGCTGACGTAGACAAAGCATCATGAATCTAGACGATTTCCAACTTAATGTTGTGGACAACTAATGGTGTGATCACGACCGCAAAGCGGGCTCAACTGATGAATCCCCACAATTTCCTATAAATCTTAACAGTGCGTATACACGTGTGCCTAAAAGTGCAACATGAGGAACAAGTAAACTGAAAATTATTGGGACTTTAATTGACTCCCTCGATTCCACTGGTCTTTGTATGATGTGCTGGGGATGATACAGACATGGTGCAGTTGATCTGCAGATATCTGCTTGGGAACTTCTCATAAGCTACAGATAGGTTCGCCCTCATGCACATATTCGTCGGTGCCCACTGCATCTAACACAGGTCACGATTAACGAAATCCTACCTGCATCCAGGTGATAGCTTCTTGCACTATCGTCCATTTGATCAATTATCCTACTGAATCCACCTCGCTGCGGTCAAATTTTGTCAAAACCACCAGCAAACGGGATTAACAATTGATTGACAGTGAGTGACATTTATGCATGCACTTGGGTTACTTGATAACAAGGTCTAATGATCTGTCAGTTCAACATTTGTGGAAGTGACTGCGCTTTAGCAATGAGGATGTAGGACAGTCTGTGCAGGAAATCAAAGAGCACATTTAAGGTAGTTGATTTTTAGTTTGGAGTAGCCAATGAGCGATTGAGCGTTTTTGACCTGAATACGAAGGACACCGACCACACCGCGGAAACAAGTTTATGGATTGGAAAATTATTTCAGGATCGATTTTTCAGGTTAGTTTCAAAGGCCCCATTTTGTGCCAAGCATGAGGTAACCACAAAGGGCAGGAGAGTGGCTGGCGGTCAGTTAATCACGGAAAACTGTCAATTGCTGAACTATCTTTATCAGAATGGGCACATCTTAGAGACATTCTCAGATATTATCCAGCCGCACTCAATGGCGCACACGTATCCAAGCCGTTGCAGTGAGTACGTAGATTCCACCCCCGATTTCCCCAAAGATAAATCAACTGACAACCCCGTATTTACGCAGCAATTGTTTCAACTACCGCCTTCAATAACCCCAGATCATCGGCGAATGGAAGCATGGCAGCTGTGATCACCGCACAACAGGTACGCGGTTTTTTCAGCTGAAGCCGATGATGATGGTTTCCTCATAGTTCATAGGTAGCTGTTGAGTCTAGATTGGGATCCATTATTTAAACAGTCCGCCCTGTGTAATGATAACCTTGTACACATCACATACAGCATTTAAATGTTATCAAATGCTTGCATGGATTGACGAAGAGTTGTGAAACAGTGTCTGATAAACATCTCCCTAAGAATGCCCTCGGGATTTGGTGCGGATACGAGTGGTACCATTGCTTTAATCTACTCTTAGACTAGGCAACTTAGTGCAAATCACACATCGTCAGGAGTTTAAAGAGACCTGTTGAACAAAACGCAGCCATAACAACACAGGGTTCCCATCCACCTGCCGGATCTACCCTCCTGAACAGGTCACTGACCCCATCAACTTACTTGTTTGTCCTGTTTTCTGGTACGCCACCGCTGAGAAAATGTTGCCGCTTCGCTGCCAATAAAATCAACTGTATAAAGCATGTGTTATCGTCAGCTTCTCGTTATTTCCAAATGCCTCATGAATAGCCGCGAAATCAGTGGATTAAAATCACGCTGGATTTGCATAATATGAAAATAAACGTTTCCTCTATACCTCCACGAAGGGAATCGCTCACGATGTTACTGAAAACTCGTCGACAGCCCACGCTTGATTTTGCCATTCCTGGGGTTCATCAAGTAGGCACAGTCCCCGAGTTTCGGTCAACCTTATGTTCTAGTTGAACCCAAATTGCATAAATTTGACAAATGCAGTCATTTGCATTCCAATTTGAATTTCACGGGAGACTCACTTGAAACAGCTAAATCTCTCGTTTATGGTGTTCCTCAACTGAATGTTACAAAGTATACTGCGATATCTCGAATATCGTATCAACTGAAACATGAGGGGGACTTTGCAAAGCAAATTCAGCTAAAGAATATCATAAACAAGAGATCCACCTGGGTTTCAGGTGAATCTTTCGTAAAAATCAAATTGGTAAGTTAATAAGTGTATTTATCGAATTTCCCCTATATTTTTTAGCTGAACAAAACAAGCTGAACTGAATTTCACTCTCTTTTGGTCCGAAGTATTTTTGTGGAATGGACCACCGTTGCGAATGTGCACTATTGACGTATATATCTGAACGATGACTTTTTGACCTTTTGGAACCTGATCCTCTTATTTGAATCTGTAGATGGTGAAACATCCTCTCTGGGTTTGGGAAGATGTATTATTGCGGCCTTTTTCGAATTCGCTGTGGTTGTTGCAGGCTGAAGCCGTTGCTGAGCAAAAGCATGTTTACACACACATTTAATCAATCATCATCGTTGTCTGTAACAATCGACCAATTTCGCTTACAAAGGGTTGAGCTCACTGGGTTGTCTGACTCGAAGTTATGTACGTCTGTTTTGCACAATGTCAAATCACGTTGAACTCAATGCAGTTCGGTCGAAACACCAGCGTAAGTGATAATTAAATGGAGGTCAAACGCATGGTGTCATTTCACGACCGCTTCCTGTGAGGGCGGCCGGGCGTGTTAATGCTTAGCTCACCTAGCGTGAAAGCAGATACGCTTACTGCTGACAGGACATGCACGTGTTCATTAGAACACTGTACTGTAAGTGTACACTCATAGAAGCGGACGACCGCTTAGGACGGGGAATAAAAAGAAAACTAACCTATTGTCATCCGTATAAACATTTAATCCAAAAGCATCGATCCCGAGCAACAGATTGGTCCCCCGTTTGTTTTTTATTGGAAAATAAGTGACACCGTACATTTCCAAATCCTGTGCGACTCGTAGATACTCGAGCATAGCGTCAGCACGAAGCATGTGATTGTGTTCCTTGTACCATCGCAAAATAGACTGTTCCAGTTCTGTATCGTTTTCCCCAGATTCCGAAACCACGCTTGAAAACAGGGCACCAGAATGACATTGTGAACCGGCGGCAATCGAAAGCTGACATTGGGCTTAGAAATAGACATGGCATGTCTAGAAACTACGGTTGCTGAAATAGTACTCGTAAAAGTTGGTGGTCTTTGTACGAACCAGAACGTCTTAGAAGCACAGGCAGTTTGTTGATACTAAATTCCCATGAGATTGCATTTCAGTTGCTCCGTCAATCGGCCTGTATAAAAGTATATCCAAGATTTTCAAAATGCAGTGCACTTGTTTTACATGAGTCATTTGTTTAATAGTTTTCTCATGATGAACAGCAAAGACAACATGCGTTTAGCCCTACTGTGGTTAATAATTAACTGTGTGTCTACCGTGTTTATGATCTTTTACGTAGCTTGGCATTATATTCGGCATAAACGCCTCGTGAAAGCTCGGCAACCCCCAAGTCGTCAATGGAATCAGTCGCAAATCTGCAGACGTCATAGTTTTTTCATCAGATTCAATTTTGTCCTTGATTCGGAAAGATAGCGAGCTTTATTTTCAAACAATACAAATTGTAATTACCTAGATTATTCGTCGTTTGGAAACTCCATTATCAAAAGCCTTGATTTGTGTAAATAATTTCATCAAAACGTATGCATCCAGTGAAAATTACTGTCCCTGGAATAAAGTGTTTAGCGCCCACAAAACTGGCACTGATTTTTATTGAACTACTGCTGGGCAATCGAAAGAGTATCAACTTCATTGATGCACCTATTTACGCATCCGTAGGGTATGAAAACTAAAGAGTTTAACCACGTCAAGTAATTCATACTACAGTGAATGACCTTCAGTATATTATTTACTCATAAGGCATAGGTGTCTTGACAACGTGGCCAGAGCTAAGAGCGGCAACGTGACTTACTTCCGTTCTGCTTTGTGCTTTTTTGCCAGAAGCATGGAAGAGTAACACAGTGACACAAAACGTCAATTTTTGATGAATAAGGAGTCATATTAAAAACTCCAGCTCGCTTGATTTTTGTCTGAATTGCCAAATGCTGGTTAATAAAACGCTTTTTCATCAGCTGGATGCTGCTATACCTGCGATTAGCTACTGACCTTTTTCTACTGTTTATATGGTGCCTGAAAAATGTGCCTACAATTTTTTGGGAGCCACGAGGTTGGACATGTATCCGGTGCATCAGTGGCTCTGGGATACTCTCTAAATTGCTCTCTAACTAGAAGATGCGATGATACGGGTTGGTCATTTGAAATTATACTAACGGTCCTTCTGGATTATCATACGACAGTTAATACAAGGATGATCAGACGATTGTAATTCACTACTATCTGTCACCATTCAATGAATTTTGTTCTTCATTTTCTAAATAGTACGAAGGATTTTTCAATTTTTATCGGAATTACAAAGTCCTCATAATCCGTGCCTTTTTAAATTTCCAGGCTTATTAGAAAGTGCCAAACCACCTCAAATGAAAGTGCCTGTCAAAACTCAACGGAGGATTCACACAACAAAAGCTACGATGAATAGCCAAATTTAATTCTGGAATTTTTTCTTACATGTTGGGAATTCAAAGTGGCATGTACCGCACTAGTTACGGAAGTTCTTTGATTGAAAAACACTTTAAAAGGAGTCAAAAATTCGTGCTTTTCATCAGCCTTCACTAACTTTTCTTTTGTCAGTGACCACTGGAGTAATTCCGAGAACATAGTGAATTAAAATTAGTATTTTGGAGTTCGAGACTTCCGGTTAAAGCGAATCAGAATATAAATGAAGCGGAAGAATCAAAATCTCAGTGAACGTGTTCAAAGGATACTCCAAGATTAGAATCAAGAGGACGGCTGGAAGCTATCATTTAGGGCAGAAAATGCAAAAACTCCTATTTTCTATCCATATTCTGTCAGCAGAATAAACCCCTCAGAATATGGATAGGACTTGACTCCAGCAGAATAAGGTTGATAACCAACATCACATTGCCTCTCTGCTTGTTTACCAATCATAAATTTCTCTAGACATTTGCCCAAGACATTGTTGTGGATCATTACTTGGATGATTCAGATCACCACACTAATCCCTTTTTGCAAAAAACTCCTAACAATTGAGTTCGAAGAGGTCTACCTCCATGGAACAATGATCAGTCCAAATTTGTCATTTTGTTGACAGCTTGAAGCAAAATCATTGGGAAAATCAATCAATCACGTTGTTGTTCACTGGATAAGCTTCATAAACTTCGTTCGACTTATCATAGACAAACCAGGATGTAATAAGGAATCAGTTATTCCTAGTAAAAAGTACAATAGTGCTTCAGTATCATCTCCTAAAGCGAGGAGGTTTAAATGAGGTCTTCGACTTTGCAGCTTTCATCCCCCCTAGATACCTCAAAACTATGCTTCTTAGCAAAGCAGAGGTGAGATGATGCAAATATACCAACGTATACGATATGGGTACAGCAGTGCCGGTATGAAAAATGAAAACTCTTGCCTTCCGAGTAAGATGTTCTGCAAAGCGAAAAACTCTGGCTCAAAATAGCTAGAAAAACCTGTCAATGCTTTGCCGAAACTCACCAAAGGATCCGGAATATTATATGAAAGAAAGAGGAACGGTATGTGAACAAGCCAAACTGCTCAAATTCAATAGATAGTAACCTTTGGATGGAAATGTTTCATGCGAGACAGAGCGGTGCAAGCCAGTAAGCCAAAAGGGACGTCGTGGAAGATTGACCTAATCGAACGGCGGAATTAGCTTTCTTTTTCCCGAAATACTCTTCCCTCTTTTACCGGAATGAGATACCATTTTATTGGATTATAGCCTTTCTGGAGTCAAAGAATGCTTTTTCCGCAGTGCTTTGATGCAGCAGCAGTGAACAGCAAGATCTCGAAAGAGAATGATGCTAGTCTTCGTTAATGGAAATAAGGTACTACTTTCGACACTGACTACAAACCAAACGGGAAAATTTACTACCAAGAGACGTTTAAATACTGGTTCAAGCCTGCAAACGAAATTCGGGAGTACAATTCAGTTAAAATAGCGTAAGCTGTTTTTTAATTCTGCGGAATATAGACAAATTGGAGACAGTACAGTAAAAACAAACTAATTATCAAGGAAAACCTACTAAGACGAGTACTTCGTTTCATGATTGACCATGACTGCTTACAAGTAGAGAAATTTCTGAACTTATCAAAACACTTCGTCATATTACAGGTTAATCTATCAGTGGAACCAGTGGGCTCTAGTCTCCCACCAGTGGAGGTACGAAGTTTTGTTTTAAAAATTGTACTGGTGCTCGCCAAGGCTTCTTGTTTCCAGTGCAGCGCGAAATATTATAGAAAATGCATACAAGTGAAAGTAATCGTTCAACTGTAACACCTTTTCGGTGCTTGGCTGCCATGCCATCTGAAGGAAGCACGAGGGCTGGGAGACTGCCAGGTTGCCCAAGCCTAGGCAGGGGAAGTCGAGATGCAGAGGCCGGGTTCGAACCAGTAACCTTCCGGCCAGTAAGTTCGCGCTGTAACCACTGAGCCATCTCACTCCCATGTAGGTGGAAAAAACTGTAAAAATGGCATGGAAAGTCGCCAATCGCTAAATGTTTTAGATAAACCTAAACCCATAGTAACATGTAGTCATCGACCGTTTCCAACCCATACAACTGAATAAAGCTTATGTCAATCAGAGCCTAATATGTTTCATGACACTTCATCGGAAGACCTTTTTAATAGGCTATTCTTCAAATCCAACTATCAGGCCTGTTGTGTAGGAGGGCTAAAGTGATTGTGATGTCAGCTAACACTGTCTCCTCCCTCTAAAGTGACCATTTCTGAAAATGCGATACATTTGGCTGAAGCGCACGTCACTTTTAAAGTTTCCTGCGAAGGGCCACTTTTGGCCGGTGTGCTGGGGTGGTTCCTTTAAAGGGGCGAGATCGTATGTTATAATGGTATTTTCTGGCTGGTGGTCTGCCAGACCATACTGTTGTCGAAAAACTGCTCGTATGTGATGGAACGATCTTCTGGTTTCTTATATGTCCTACGCAATCTCTCGCCTTGCATATATTGCGGAATAGATTAAAATTCTTCATAACTGATGCCTGGAACAGAAAATAAAAATAAAAATGGAACCCTTTGTGAAATTATTAAGCCATATATGAAATGTATGGATGCTCGTATGCAGTGAGGACATTTTACAGTGAAACTAGCGCTTTGGTCTTTTTGTCCAACCCTGATCTCTGATAAAACAGTGAATTAGTCTACAGCTGTTCTCCCTTGCTGTAAGTCCTCAGCGACGCAGGCTTCATTAATCTCAAGGGATAGACAGACGTTAGGAGAGCGGTTGACAAGCTAACCAGATTTCAAAGGCTCATCAGCAGTATGGGTAACTGGCAATTAAACGTGGCGTGGTACAGCCCATCCAACACCACGAGAACTCAAGTCACATGACCTGACATTGACTGGCTTCTCAAGTATTGACTTTTCAAGGCAAAGCCCTTATGACCTGCTCACATGTGACTGTTCACACGTCGAACGACTAAACTCCTGATCGGCCCTTCGAATCGTGTTTCCGATAAAGACAGAAAACCGTATCTTGTAGCTATCAGGAGAATCTTCACTGAGCAATTGTCGAGCACCTTCACGTAACTCGCTTTAAGCCTCCTGAGTGTAGGACAAAATACACCCAAGCAAATTATGAATTCAAAACCGAATGAACCAAACGAGGGTTTCGATACAGCTAGATGAAGTGGTCTGGGTCAGTATTTTTGCGTCTTTTGCTGTAGAACTTTGTGCGGTTGAAGGAACTCTAAAAACTACGGGCAGTGTGCGTGACATCTTCATTTTTTCACTAAGTAGTAGTAAGATAGAAATGCAAGCCTGGGCACAACTTATCTATGCACAGTGAACATAAACCACTGTGATGGAGTTGCAAGTAGTATAGCGGTTTTACCTAAGACGAATCAGCCAAGATAATAAAACAGCACATCATTGTAGAAAGCGGCACTTTTTAGTCATCACTTTTGTTTATGAATACTATGAGACTATTTGCATCCGAAATGACCTGTAATATTCAAAATCTGTTTCTCTGGGGCAGATAGCTTGCATAGGAATTATTGGAATAACCAAAGCGCCAGTTTCTTATCCGAGGTAATTTTATGTGCACAATCACGTTAAAGCCGTTGATGCGACTAAATCAGAGAAAAACGCAATCTATCCTTCCTCTCTATAGTTAGAGCAGATAATCACGGCCTTTATTAGACTTACTTTTGAGGAAGCATCTGGTCGATTCGAAGAAATCCCGGTCGTATCAGTGAAGGATCATAATCCCCGTATTTGGCTTGACAGGCATAGGATGCCAGCAGAACTGCAGTTTCAAGTGGACAGTATATCTCGCCCGTCAAAATGCTCTCCTTTACCTGTGGAAATAAAATAAAATGAACAGATACCGAATAAAAGTCTGTCTTTGGATGGTTCAGTAGGCGACAGCTTGAGCCAACAAATGATAGATGTTTTTCCGTAATGGGACCCGGTTTTTCTACTTGAAAGACACCCTTATGGTTTTGAAAACTGGATCTTTTCTGTTCTGACAAATGCTGATTACGTCACGTGTCACTACTGGTTACGTTCCTAGGTTGTATCTGGCGCAGGCAAAGTATGCGTCACGTGTCCACGTATCAATTATTCATGCGGGCAGATAAATCGTATACTTAGAGGTATTCAGGTGAGCGTTGATCCTCTCATTTACACGACTTGGGCTAGCATACAACTCTCCTCCATTCGAGCATTACAGGTAAATGACCAGCCTAAAATGCTGAGCTGAACATACTATAGTAGACCAATGAGCACCACACTCCGTGCAAAACTCAGTCGTAATTCATTTTGTAAAGCATTCGGATGCCCAGGTATTTCTAGCCTTATTTGATCCACGCACGTTCAATCAACGTATGATAAAATATTTTGCCTTCTGTTATTATAGTTCAGGGTCCAATTTTCTAGAACTGGACTCATCAGAAAACCTGCTACTACATACATTCCTTTATAATGGCTCTGTTTGATTCCGTGGATCCATAGATGAATATTTCGTTCGGTCTTTCCAAAGTATATCGAAGCGTAATGGACATATTTGTGTCATTCTTATCCTCTCATACTGGATTACAGGCAGAATCATATCTTCCATGCATTCTGACCTCTCAAACCTTGCGAAATATTGAGAGTTCCATTGCACATTCCAACGCTGTTTTTCACCACTTGGCTTTCCTCCAACCCGACCTTCAGACAATCTTTTGTTCATAAACTCATCCACACCATATGGCTTATGAATGTTTGAAATCCATCCCCTAACGAAAAAAATACATGAGCTGCGCAAACAATTAAAGTCCAGGTTCAACTAAAACAAGGCAGTCTTTTTGACAGAGTAATTAGTCATGTATGCCCCGTCCTCCTATTTTATCCAAGCTTAAATAGAAAACGAATCAATTTGGCTCGGACATTTTATTATGCTAGCTGAGGTACCTGCAGGATATAGAAACCTACTAGTATGTAATCAGTGAGTATCATTTGCCTCCTATTTAAGCTTTTTATTCCAGGATGGGTGTCAGGTATGTAAACATTTAAATTTAGGCTTCTTTGAAGGTCAGAAGAACTAACTAAAATGCCATATTTGGAGGCTCTGTAATGTGATCTACGGATTCAAACAGACATTAACTTTTTCAAACAGCTGTATTAAAGTATTACGGGCTTGAGCGAATGCATACGGTGCTGGTGGCTATGCATTCTCAAATGCCTCTCACATCCTAGATGCCTGCTGTAGGCTTTTAACCCCCATCCCGCTAGTTCCAAGCTTCACTTATAGTAGAACTCACACGGAGCACCAATGTGTCACTGCCGAACCTTTTTCGTTATGGAGGTTCTAAACTGTTTTCCAAAGTCACATTTCTGACTACACTTGTCCCGGTTTTGGTCATGTCACAGCTCTTTAGGAACAAATGTATCAATTAAATTTGCTAGGCGCGTTACGATGGAGAAAATTTTAAACACAAAAGTGGTTTCCAGCTCTTTTCATTGCCTGACATTGTGACAGGCTAACTGATCAGACAGTCGGAATTTCTTGAGCTGAGGCTGATCTAGAGTATGATGAATGCACTTGGTACATTTAGTTTTCTCAGGTTAAAGCGAGTTTTGGGGGCATGTGACGGCACAGCTCTACTCTGTCTATACTTAAAATTAGTGAGCTGCCTTACACGAATATAAGCCTATTCCTAATTCAGCTGATGAAGTAGCTGGTAGAAAGTCTTCTTGACCCGGTGTTGAAATGGTTACCTAAGATGAAGTTTTCTCTCTAGAACACGCATACTTGATTCTTGCCATCATCAAAGGAAACAAGAAGTACATATGCAACATAGGGAGGTTGAAAAATTCAGCACGTGTCTGAAGTCAGTTCATTTAGGATCGCAGCCCACAGACGATGTTAGTACATTCAGAAAGCACGCAAGTTCGCCTAAACTTTGCTGCCAAAAGGTTAAATCCAGCGTAAACTGTTTTGTACGCTATGCTGCAGGTTGGAAATCGACCTTGAATGTTTGCGGAAGGAAGGCCCCAACTATTTTCTTGCCTTTGGTGCTTGATGGCTCGAAACTGTAGCTGATCTAGTACAGGATTGTGGAAACTGCGTTGCAATAATTTCTAAGGTACCTGGTATTTTATCTATGGTCTGAATCCAGCACCACAAATCAAAGTAGCTTGGTTATGTGCTTCCTATGCCGCGTTGTAGTCTCCCAAGGAGAGTATTACGTTCTGGGTTAAATTTAAAACGGCCTCCCATTGGAGTATGATTTATGAGAATGTTTTGAAGGTGATTGGGTATTCTTGATAGGTTTCGACTTACACATGCTATCTACGCCTTTGTATTGATCCAAGTGTCATCAATGGGGCCATTTGTGCTTAGTATGACTACGAACCTATTTCTTGCTGTCATGTGTCATCCAGATCATAGGTCCGGATGACACTTAAGTGCTAAACAGAAGTCTGTTCTACTTAGTTTTTCTGCGAAACAGGACCACCTTTTGATAACAGCAGGGTGTACACCCTAAGTGTTCTTCTGCCAAAGGTAATTCATTGATAGTACTTACAAGATGGTTAGTCTGAATGCACTCAAAGTCAGGCTGTGTCCCAAGAATACCTTGAGAAGGTTTATGTACGTGTCTTCTACATAGTCTGCAAAGTTAACCTCACCGTATGAACCATGCTAGCTCATCTTTTCAGTGCCATCACCATCAACCTCGTGGTGAGAAAGTTTCCCATAAAAGTGTTTTGTCAATGAAACCTATGCCAAAAAATCGTTTTCGTTCAAAAAAGATCCTCAACTGTAACCTCAATTGTAAACCCGATACATCTTCCTTTTTGTAGTCAGAGGGACACTTCCTTCTTAGTTGATAACTGGTTGACTGGATCCAGTGCTTTATTAACCGAACTTAAGGAACTGGTATTGAGAATCGACCTGCGCAGGCTTGACCCAGTAATTTCCTCAGAAGGGAGAAATTCGACGTAGATACAAAGAAGGACTTTGCCGTCAATCACGACCTATTCCCTTTTCAACACGAAATGAAGATTCCTCCAGGAAAACCAAGTGCTTGATTTCTGCACGCTTTTGTCAACAGAATTACCATAGTATTAAGTAGTCAAGTGAATAGACTCTCCCCACACATCGTGGATGTTTCTTCCAAACAACCGATGGCAAAAAATTCTCAGGTTTGTTCGAGTAAACAATCCATGTGCACTGTAGCTACAGCAGTCTATTGTCCACAGACAAAACTCGTAAAAGACAGCTTCCACTCGGCCCACCCATTGTTAGTCGTGGAAATGGACCTGCAGGATTATGCTGTCAACAAATTGAAATTTGATCTACCTATTCAGTGTGATGTTCTTGGGTGTAGTCGAAAGCTACCTCACCTCTGGACTAAATCATTCAAGGTAATACTGCTGGGACTACTAAAATACACTCGATCCTAGAATGAAGAGGTGTGGAAAAGTTTTGCAAGGACGATATGAACGATCCCTACCAAGTAGAATGCGTATGCCGAACGGAGGATCAGTTCTTTCTCATCAAATAACTGAGAACGCTCGAAGAGTGAGCTTTGTTATGGAGAATAAAAATAAACCTTACACTTTGAACACGTTTTCACATCCCAAATGTTGTATGCAGGCAAGCCAAATGATTGGTGTTTGGTCAGTGAGCAATCATCCGATAAGAACTACGCGAAATGCACTCGTTTGCACACCAATCTGGTTTAAACGGGAGACTCAATTGAATCCCAGGTGAATCTCCCCTTAAAACGAAATCGGCATGCAAATGAGTGTGTGTCAAATTTCGTACAAATGGGTTCAAGTAGAACATACGGTTGACGGAAGCTCGGGGACTGCGTCAACCTGATGAGCCATAAGAACACTGAAAGTAAATGTGGGCTTTCAAAGATTTTTCAGCAGCGTTCAAGGCGATGCAAACCACGTATATGTTACTGTTTTGCATTATGTAGAGTCACGGACCTGTCGTACCACTGTAAGGACCCCATATATTCGGCCCCGTCACAGCATCTAATTCTCTGGATGCCAAATCCTCTAACCGCATTTTGCTGAGTTTATAAATGAGCAGACACATTTCTTATGGTATATCTATACACCGGTTTAAAACAAACAGTGTCCCTCGATCACCAGCGCTGCTGTCGTTCGCTGATATTGTCCTCTATGGCGTTTGCCCATATGCAGAGTGTTTTTGCTTACTTCTGTCAGCCCACGTCATAGAAATTCACCACTGTTTAATTACAGCACCTCGTTGCTTTGATGCTCGAACCCAGGTGCACACGCGGCTAATGAATCGCCAACAAACGTCTAAGTTTTCTCTGGTTAAGCTGGCCGGGTAAAACCTCATGGAATATCACAGTTCGGTAGGCCAGTGAAGATGCCGATTGTGCGGAATTTAAATCCAACCCGAATGCCACACCTAAACTTTGTTCGATTGCATTCTTGATAAGTGAATAGAAAGAACTTATGACTTGCTGTTCGGCGAATACCTGTTAAAGCCACAGTAGTGTTGCGCGGTAATTACTATATATAGAATAAGAACTAGCAGTCTATTGTGTTAGAGAAAGTAGAATTCTGTTCTTTAAAGGAAGATAAAAAGTAGATACTTACTGTAATAAGTGATAAAATTTTGGGTGGTTTAAGGGACTAAAACAGGAATTTGGCCTGCAAATAGTACCTAGTAAAGTGATTTACTCTGTGGAAGCTCCAGGAATATTACTGATTCTGATGTTCCACTTTTGAAACACTTGTTCATCAAATATCTCAACAGTATTGGTCCGACCTAAATGATTTCCGGATACAGTGGTAAACAAACAATATTCCCCCATTTGTCTAGGCATAATCCGACATTTCGTGGACAAAGCACATTAACGGTCTACTCAGGTCAGAGACGTGATTGACACAAACTATAATGATCTACCAATCTGATCACACAACAATGGAGCGCTTATCTTTGGTACTCACAAGCCCTATTACGTTTGATCCAGGAACAGGTAAGTCTACGGTCGTACATAATGAGATTTACACAGATTTTTGTTCATACATAGTGCACTATGGACGATCAAACTTAACCTTAAAAGGGCGAAAATCTTAAAAGAACAAAAAAGTTCAATGAAGACTTCGTCTGATCAGTGAAGCCAATTTACACTGAAAAGCTGAGGAGTACGGTACAACTGTTTCGTCCTTGTTGGGCATCATCAGCAATGCGAGAGTGTCGAACCCGCGTCCTTTTGGCCAGTGGCTGGACGCCACCGTTTGGCCAAAAACGGCTGATCAGTAGTGTGATTAGCTGTCACTTAGGTAGGGCACAGTGCCGCTCATCCTTCACTCATGGAAAACACATCACGTGGTCACGTATTGACTGGCTCCTCGTGTGGCCACTTCTTAGAAGGAAGTTGCACAATCCAGTGAAGTTATCTTTCCTATGAGCATGCTTATTGTTTCATAGTGATGTGAGGAGATTTGATCATATTCAGTAAAGAATTCATCCTGTCAGCGAAGCCAGTCTATGCTGAAAAGTCGAGAACTACTGTATAGCTGTTTCGTCCTTGTTGGGAATCATCAGTAGTGCGCATCTCACGGAAGCCAGAGAGTTTCGAACCCGTGTTCTTGTGGCCAGTGGTTGAACACTACAATCTGGCCACAAGCGGTTAATCAGCAGTGTGATTAGGCAGGTCATAGTGCCACCCATCCTTCAATCATGAAAACCACATCACTTGGTCACTTATTGACTAGCTCCTCAAGTGACCACTCTTCAGAAGAAAGTTTCAGTCGTCTTGTGAAATCATTCCTCCTCTGACCTATTGATTGATTGATGGTGACGTGAGGTGATTCGGTACTGCTCAGTGGAGACTCTCTGAGTTTCGTAAAAAGTGCACTGCTGATGATTCCCAGCAAAAATTAAATAGCTGTACACCAGTTCTCTGCCTTTCAGTGTAGACTGGCTTCCCTGACGGGGTGAAACATTTATTGAACATTGTCTCTCCTCAAGTCATCATGAACAAAAGTGTTTACCTGAAAATTCCTATGCATTTTCACTTTAGTGTCCTCCATGAACTTATTGTGCATACTTACAACAGTGCTAGCCACAGTGGACTAAGAGTGACTAGACACGTCTATGCCCTTGTCCAAGCAAACAAAGGAAACCGATCCTGCAAGTCTGCACACATGCCGCACAGTCTTCTCTCGAATGCTTTCAGGACTAAGACAAGCGTGTAAAGCAGCCATCCTGGACCTTTTCAAGTATCTTTGAGGAGCGTGTCGAAATATTGGTGGCTCAGGTGAGTTTACTGGTTGTTGATCAGGTGGCTGTTGATCTGTACGCCGAGCTTGGCAGTTAACTTGCAAGTCTGCAAGTCAATTACCAAGCTCGACGAACAGATCAACAGCAACCTGATCAACAACCCATCGTTGAGGAGCGCTACAGAATATGGCAGTAGAACCAACCAGTTAGTTGTTATTTTACAGTGTTACGGTTAGATGTGTACAAACCACCATCGGTAACAGTTTCTATCGTAAAGTGAAGTGAGATAAGATCTGCGCACTGCCTCGCCATTCTTTAATCTGTTATTCTAGAGAAACGATGGGCAACGTAATCAAATGTGTTTTTTTTTCGGCTACTTACTGCAATAATATTGAGTTTGCTTCGCACTGCTCGTAATATTTTCTAGCACATGTAGGTGGAAATGACTGGTCATCATAGCTGTTGTTATCACGGTTAACTAATTCTGCCAGTTGCCTAAATCCAGCAAAGCCCACATTGCAAGAACAGAAACTCGGTTAGCTTTTTCCTTTATTGTGAGGATAGCGACTGTTTGCTCTACTTTTAAACAAATAATGAGAATGTCTCTTCTCTCAGTCGATGAGGACAGTACAAATCGAGTTAAGTAATGTACATAGTTGAAATGTTTCACGTCGTCAGACTAAGAAGTTATCTCCAGTCTCATGCGCCCTTAGGAGTGATGCTGAACCAATTGTCAACCCCTCACCAAGCCAACAAATTCATTTGCTTTCTCACTTTCCTTTGGTTTCCCTAAGCCTCCACTCTACAACCACAGCGATGATAACTAGCATGTATTATTTCATGGTAAACAGCCTTCGCCATACGTAACTCTTAAACGATAAATGATAGACACTTTAATTGTTAACACTTCCTATTGAGCCGATCGTCCAAAGATGAGGTGTGAATGCTTATAGTTCTGTAATTGCGCCTGCTTGTTACGAAATTTCAGTGAATCGCAAGCAAGTAAACATGAGGTAGCCTCTGTGCAGCACATTCAGTTTAGGAATATCATGAACAACAGATTCAGTTGAGTCACCCGTGAAAACCACATTGCTTTGCGAATAGCTTCATTTGTCGAAATCAGTCCAATTAGGGTTCGAGTAGAAAGTAAGGTGGATGGAATAGACCAAGACTACCTGATGACCCCCAAGAATGGCGAAACCAATCGTGGTCTGTCAAAGAGTTTTCAGCAAACTCGTAAGTGGTTTCCTTTATGAAAATATACTGCGATATCTCGAATATCATACCAACTGAAACATGAGGCAGCCTTTGTGCAGCACATTCAGTTGAAGAATATCATAAACGAGACATTCAGTTGACTCTTCCGTAAAAACCAAATTGATTTGTCGTAAACAGCCGGTCATTCGTAAGCAGGTCGGTCACCCAACACTAGCCGCTAGTGTAGCAGCTTCCGTTGAAAACGATACTTGAAATTAGAACATTGGTGAGAAGGCAAACTAGCCTTGGAGTGCAGTTAATAAAACAAAACAATATCTTTGGTAGGTAGATTATAGACGGTTAAATACCGTCATTACGCATTATCTCATAGTTCGTCTCCAGTTACCTACGGTGTGTTTCCGACTGGTTGTGTTTGCATGCTGTGGTTATTACGGCTACCGATTTCCTTGAGGAACACCCGTTCAACGCCCCTTAAAATTGTTTCCTCCACTGAACTGCTGTATGATACTCACGACTTACCACCACGTATATATTCCTCAATAATGTTATCTAATTTGGCCACCGAGTGAACCACTGTCTTGATTTTCTTAAGGAAATTTTCATTTTTTTATCTACCTGGTTTATATTCATCGTCATCATTATCATCATTATCGTCAGCACCAGTGAGAGCATTAGCAGCATTCAAAACTAAATGTCCAGTGAAAAATTAAAAAAAACGAAGACTGTGGTAAAGTATGTGTCACAAAGTAATATAGCTTTAAAACATGGTGTGCACATAATATTATGATATAGAGGTATAATATAGTAGCGGTCTACCTACGTCCTTCGGTGTGCCGAATCGCTGCGACGAAATACTTGAGCGCCATCTAGTGCTTCTGGAGTAAGATCCAAAGTTGTTCTCATCTTTAAACATACTGTGACATCTGACGGTGACGAGGTGGCATCATAAAAAGTGGAGACGGTATTGTCTATATGTCCTGCGTGTTCACTAACGTCGCCTAACCATTTGTAACATTTAATTTTGCTCCTGCTTGTTACACTTTCCCGAAGTATACCACATGAAAATTTCTCGTCATTTTATAGCGTCCGCACTGAACTCTTCCCTATCACTTCTTGTCAGTCCAGATCGCCTTAGTTTTTTTCAGTACAGAATACCTCAACTAGTTCATCCAAGATTCTTACAGGTAAAGCCAACTAACCACACTTCTCCAAGTGAATCGGAAATAAGGTAAATTCAAAGTGAAAAATTACTGATAAATTTATCGGCAGCATAGTTCTCACCGCAC
This sequence comes from Opisthorchis felineus, assembly GCA_004794785.1. NCBI lineage: Eukaryota > Metazoa > Platyhelminthes > Trematoda > Opisthorchiida > Opisthorchiidae > Opisthorchis > Opisthorchis felineus. The sequence continues at coordinate 82,716 of SJOL01003487.1, read as the reverse complement.
GCTTTTAAATGTACATTTTAATAGAGGTATTTCAGCAGACACATTTTTGGTCTCCCGGGTTCGCTTGGCGGTTTTGCGCCACTGGTATATAAAATACCTGACAGTCAATTGTGTAATTGTGTTTTCTCTACATGCACAAGTTTTTTGTTGAGAAGCTCAGCTCTTGTTCCAATGTCAAGGTTAGATGCGAATTTGGTTTGAGACATCATAAAGGCGAATGCAGATGTCGTTCAGCCTCAGTCTAGACGAGTACACCTCCTTCGGGCCACCTGACGGCTCGTATTAGAAAGTGGATATTTTTTTAAGCATCTTCAGGTGGCCTGGCGTTGAAAGCAAACAACTGATCTTTGGTATTGTTAACTCATTTGAATGATCAGATATTACTAACGAAAGTTTCAAGCGAATTTCAAATAAACCGCTCTTTAACTGAAATTTCGGCGGGATCTACGTCTCAAGATTTAGTTGCGCTGGTATCCAAGTAATCCAACAAGAAATAATGCCTAAATTTTAAGAAAAAACCGCCGATTGTTCATTAACCGTCTTATGCACCTTGGACTTAGCAAATAGGTTCATTATTCAAATTTTAAACGATCATTTATCCTGCCCAAATACTAGATTGCATCTATTGCAAAATCCGTTGAAAAACATCAGGAATGAGGAGTTTAGGATCATCGAAACGCAAACGCAGCCCACATGCTGTGAGAACGGTCCAGCTAACTTTTCTAATGGGACCGATACTCCTAAAACGAATGGTATGACCGGGCATGGGTGGGAAGCGTCCATTTTATCAAGCCTTGAAGACCGTGAAAGGAACTGCCATGGGCATCAGTATTATGGGTAAAAGCAAGATGATCATATAGAATGATAGGAAAGCCTGTGACGTGTAACTCAAACGGGCCAGCAAATGGCAGATGAACTTCATAGCTAAATGATTTGTTTCGTACTCTTCTCTAATGGACTGCGTGTAGCTGCCAGTAAATGCGGTTAATCAGCCTTGTGGCTCGTGATTTAATGACTGCCTAAAGTATGCAACAAGACAACCGACCTATACACACTTTCTACATTTTGCGCAGAAACTGACCGCAAATTTATCCATGCAAATAATTTATTATAACTCAATAGTGTGTACTTACCTGGAGGTAGAATAATCGTTGGGTGATTTCGTGGATAAGTTCTGCTGTAACATCCTCCGGGAAATACTTGGCTCGGAAGTTGAATTGAACAGGACCTTTATATGGACCAATCTGTTTGAGAATCTGCCAGGTGACAAAAACGTTACTATGGTGGAAGCTAGTGCTCAGCGTAGTGTACTCAACAAGACAGCTGGCAAAAATGAAGTGTACGTTGATGGAGGGTGATCTCAAATTAATACCTCCCAAACCTTGTCTTGTGAGTACAGAAAATAGCTCGAAACGCTTCTCTACAAACTCAGGCAAGATTACAATCCTATATCACTTCCCGAGATTTTCTGAACTTTTGCGTCACATTTTACTTCATAGTTTCGCCACAAAATATCTGGTGGAAGTACACCATTACTTGATTGTCAGAATAACTCTTCACGCTCATGTAAAGCCGCACGATGACAGCTTACAGTTTCAGAATTAAACTCTTAACTGTTATTGTTCGGTCGATGCTTCAAAGTCGCTAACGCCCCGAAAAAGCGTTTTTTACTGAGTAACTTTATTAACTTGTACTGTTTCTAAACATTGCACCTTTCCAGACAATGAGTATCATGCAACAATTTCGTTTACCTACGCGTTATTCTGCGTATGAGTAGCGCTGACTCCTCGCTAAGTACCAGTTAATCGGTTTACTGATCGGCCGCTTGTGACCAAATGTTTTAGTACTGAACGACTAGGCAGAAATTCATGGGTTTTACCCCCCCCCCAACCCCGCATTTTCATGAGATGTGCACTGCTAATGATTCCAAATAAGAATGAAACAGCTGTACGCCACTCATCGGGTTTATGGCATGGGTTGAATTCACTTGAAGGGTGAAACCGTGATTGGTGTTGAAGCCTTTAAACCAGGTACAGAAATGTAGCAATACTTTGCAGTTTTACTGGCCACTGCTCCTAAGGATAAGCACCAGACGTAGTTGCTAGGTTAAATCTTCCCGAGTTTTTCTTATATTCTAACCGATCTGCGACGCTTAGGTGACGTTATGAACATATAGCACATCCTCATCACAATTACACAGAAGTCTCGGCAGTCTCAAATTTCATCAGCGGCAAAGATGGTCGGAAAATGGAGGTACACACAAGAGTTAAATGGCGTTTACTTTTGACGAATGGGTTGTTGGTCTTGTTCATATATAAATCCGTATTCATTCAAACGAGCTAACGATGGTAAACGCAACCGTCAACAGATGACCCAAAGAATAAGTTTGAAAATGACCAGTCTGTCTATACTTATGTCACGAGCGAGAAGGGTTTAGTAGCTAGTGATATGGCAATCCACTTTTCACGTCAAACTACTCGCGGTTATTTTTGAAAAAAGCTCGTTTATAAATATTCTATCCCATCCCCAGGTGAAACAGCTATAAATTTAAGTGCAGAAAGAATCGGAGGAAGAAAAGGAAGAACGTGATTTTCCACTTTAACAGCAGTGATAATAAATTCAGGATAAGGAAAGCCGATCACTCTGCTGTTACGCATGGTTTGCTGACTGGTTCTGGTCATACAGAATAAACCACTAGAATGAGGGTCCAGTGTTTTCCTTCCGGGCGTGGTACACGCAAGACACCCCATGGAGCATAGAACTCAGTAGAACGAAAAACTAATGCATGACTGTACAGTCACAGCGGTTGAACTGCATTGGCTTAGTGCGCCTAAAGGACGCCCGAGTATCGGTCAAAATTAAGGGATACCTACGAGGTGGATATCCTAGGCAGAAAAAACAGGTGAGCATTTGCTCTCCGGACCAAGCAATGACGCGACGGTATTTGAAAGCCAAAACCAGACCAATAAACTAACGAATCGATGTCTTGCAGACCTGCACCCACAGCAGAAACGAACGTACATCCATATCGTTGGAAAGCTTATAGGTGTGCTGAGTATATTGGAGACGCTATGCTTGGCTGCTTAACCTAAGCCAAATTGCTCGAATAGCGTGATTGGAGTAGTGGATGGTAGCACAGCTGACTAGACGCCTACTCTGCTTTGTTATCGCCAGAGTATTCCCGCTAACTCCCAGGTAGCCATGCAACCATACCAGTGGGCAGAACAACGACTGGGACAACGAGACAAATGGTTTGTTTAAGCCTGTCGGTCTGGTTTAGTGCACAGTCAAAACGTTTTGGTAAATGTGAGGGGGGTATTGTTTTCAAGCGAGACGGCACCCCTTGAAAGCGCTCCGGATTGCTAGTGCGCAGATAGATTTATAAGTAGCTGGAGGCACCGCTGGTAGGTCAGGCTAAATTCAGTTCCCCTAAGTATATGACAAGTCTGTTCAGACAACTGCTAGATATTCTCCTTACCCAATAAATACGTACCATTTATATTTATATGGCCCGATTGGATACCCTAGTTTAATGTGTTTACTATGTGTTAATGAATTCTAACCTCAAACAGGAATCAAAACTTGAAGGTAGGGTAGGACTGCATGTTAATCTCAATAAGCAGAAGCAATCGGACGTAGAGCGTAGCCAGGTGAATTGCACTTATTAAGTAGAAGTCACTGCTTTGCAAGTAGTTTGTGGAAAACTGAAATGCGTAAATTAGGGACACATAGTGCACTGCTGTAAAATAGATTTGTGATGGGGTGTGTAAATATGCAATCCATGATGATGCACAATAATTATCTTGAGACATGGGGACACAAGTCAAAAGCTCAGTACGGCCTGTCTCGTGATGGTGGGTACGGCTATCACACTGAGTATGAACAATCATTTTGCCATTTATACGGCAATTTGAAAGCGTAAATAACGACAAAAAACCTCATCATCACCACCACCAGAGATAGCAACATCAGTGGTGACACTGATGCTTCACTGCCGTACAACCATAAAGTTCATCTAATTATATTTAAAGCTTCAGAGTGTAAAGAAGAAAAGAAGAGTGGGTGAGGGAAGGGACCTGATGCCGGCCTAGCGCATGCATTTTGAGGTGCATACACCTCCAGGCACTCAATCAAACACTACGAAAAGAACTGATAAAACAAACTCCACTGGCATCAATCAGCCGCCATTTCCTGCAGCCACCATTTTTTAAAATGTCCCTAGACAAGCGCAGGAGGGGTCACGAGAAGACCTCATCCTGGAAGGCGTATTGCATTACCAACACCCAAACTCTTCATAATCTCTTTCACACCCTTCTGACAAATAACGCAGTGTTCACCTCGCGGTTTGCGCTATTTTAAAGGAGTCACGGAGAATAACACTCGTCTTTGTAGACGGTGTTTCGACATATGTAGCACATGGCCAAGTCATCGTAGTCAATGGTGCTGGATGTTTTTCTCGATTGAAGTTCCTGCTGCACAACCAAATACCTGTTTTCTAATCAACTCGTTAAAAATTCGGTGACGCCATTCGATACCAGAAGCGCTTCGGAGGCTTCGTTGATGAATAGTCTGAAGACGTCTTGCATCATCTGTCTTCAGAGGTCACGTCTTGCAGCCATGCAACAACACTGTCCTTTTTGTAGCCTGTTATACGCTACTATGGAGACCTCGTGGCATGCCTTCCTAATGTCATAAGCAACGCAAATTATCAAAAGTGATTCTTGCTTTTGAGATTTGCGCACTGACTCAATCAGATGCGATTTCGTCAGAGCCAATGCAACTGAGATATATGAACTTTTCTACAACCTTCAATGATCTTCCTTGAACTATAAGGGGTATGTTTAAGAACCGGACGTTCTGAAGCGTGACTTTGCACTTTAATGGCAAGACGCATGCTGAAGGACATTATGGTGGTGGTCTGTTTATGCAACATGGCTTGTGATTTGCCTTGATCTTCAAAAATGAGGCCAATATCGTCTGTTTACTCAAAATCGACAAGTTTCTCACCAGCAACCATTTGAACACTGGGGTTTTAAAGACCTCTCAGCGTTCATCTCATTATTTCATCAATGACGAAGTTGGACAAGAATAAAGAGAGTGGACATTCTCCCTGGACATCGCTCTTTGTGGGGAAGCTGTTGGAGAGCTCAATTTACGCTTTCACAGGTCCAGAAGAAGGTGAATAATGGAATTGGATTATGTTCACAAAAAACCTAACCTGATAAGAAAGGCGCAGCGGCGTACTTATTTAATACTCAGGGAAAGTCCCAGGTTTTTATGTAGTCTTTTGGTTTACAAGATTCCCAGCTCAGTATATTTTAGCATTCTGTTCACGAAAAAAGTATCTCCCCATTTCATGTGAAATAGGTGAACCATCGAATGAAAACTATTTTGTTAGGTAACCGTAACAAATTTATCAAAAAAAAACTCAAAATAGAATTTATTGTTGTGCACTTTAGAGCACATAATACCCTCCAAAGAGGGAAACGATTTATTATACGATTCCTCCGAAAAGAGTTGTTCACCCGAAGATTTTATTGGGTTTTTATGAAGTCACTCAGTAACTGATGCTAAGTAGCCAAAAAGGTGTTAACCTATGATATTGTGCATCAGTGCTGAGGAATTTGCACTCTGAAAGGATGTTGGTATGTATCTTAATTAGCCTTAAGTATAGATTTAAAAGTTTAGGCACCATAGCCTGCCAGGGAAGACGTCAAAATCCTCCAGGTAACAGTATGAGGCAAACCGACTACACAGTGAGCTCCCCTTCATAAAATAAGAGTAAGAGATTTCCTACGGTAGCGTTTAAATACAAATAGGTAGATGTGTTTACATATCTGTGTAAGCAATACAAGAATGATGTGAACGTCATTCGTTACTAAGCATAATGAACATTATGTTGCTAACGCATAACGAATGTTGTTCAGATCTGTAGACGTGTCAGTCGAAGCAAAGAGACTAACACAGCTGAAAAACACGCTGAAAAACTTATTAGCTAACAAGTTTGTTCTAATAACAGCACAAATCCGTCAGATGTGAACAGTTTGTTTCCACGCATTTAGAAACAAAACACTTCGGTGACATCATGGCGCAGAGTCCCATTTCAGCAGTAACCAGCATTTGAAATTTGTGCGTTGAATTTTTATGTCTTCCGCAGTAGTTAGGGGTCTGAACATTAGCACGAAAACAACCCCCTAACTCTCAAGAGGTTGAGAATTCAAGCAATGATTTTCATTTTATGATGTACAGTTACTACTTTGCATCCAGTGAAGAGAGCCCCTCAGATGATACCACTTGTGATTGTTTTTATGTTGATTACTTAAAAAGAGGCCTGAGAGATCGTATGTTGAAAATTATGTCCTTTGTTAGTTTTTCGTTGGCATTCTTTATATGTTCTTTGCATGTGCCCAAGATGTCCTGTAAGTGTCAACGGATCAAGCAAAAATAATCTTTCGTCTCTTGAACTGGACACAGTTCGATGTTTGTCCCCTTACAAGAGATCACCTGAATGGACCAATCAAAAGTTGAGCCCCATATTAAAACACCTTACTGAGGTATAAAACGTAGCGTATTTTCAAGCACTTGTCCCAAAGATGGTACCTACAGAGATAGGTGGCTAAAATTACACAGTCATGATTTCAGCCTCTAAGGGTCATTATGACATGAAGCTTTCGACTAAAACATTACTTGACGGTGCCACTTCGCACATATTGGTGTCATCATTACTACCAGAGATTTTAAACAAATGCGGAGACCTGAAGTAGCCTAGCATGAAGGCCTGTGTTAACCGTCATCAAACTAAACGTATACAACATGCCGAAAATATGTACAAAATGCTTTCATGCAGTTTGGAGTCCCATAGTCTATAGCGCTAATCCAGCCTACGTGTCTGGCGTTATGGCTTCTCAACAGGGTTCTTTTAAGTTGTGCCACACTGTAGGTCTTTAGAAGGCTAAGAACGGCTTTGGTTATAATGCGAATGCGATAAAGAAGGGTGCAAAAGCAATAAAATCGCTTCTATGTCAGTTTATTGTACCAACGCTTGATATAATCACATAGACATCTGCTCGTAAGGCGCAAGATGGTTCTTTTTAGAAGAGGCTACTTTCATCAAACTGAGGCTAGTTAGAACCTTCTCGTGCGTGTCTCTGTTTAGAAGAACTATGCGTTTTCTAAGTCATTTTGTTAGATGTGGCATAGCAAAAGATTCGTTGGATATACTGACACAATTTTGTCGCGTTTCGCAAACATAACTTAATCTAGGCTACATCAGCTGTTGTACACCCGGTACCAGGTACCAGTTCTTTTCCTTCACTCAAAGCTTGTTTAAACACTAAAACGAACACTTGGAACTTGGTTTTGTAATTTTTGTTTTAGTCTGTCGGATATTATTCACGCTGTTTGAAAAGTGTGCCATATTCTCCTTAAAAGTTCAGTACAGTTTTTGCGGTTATTCCATCTTTCCCTCCGGACGACATAGGCATAAATCCATCATTGTTTTTTTCTATGCGAGCAAGATCATTCCGTACCACGTAATCGCCTGTTTAATCCAGCCCGACAAGATTCCCTTTATACACTATCACGCACCCTTGATATGGCACAAAGTATGCACTTCAGTCCACCTTGTATCATTACCATTTTATGTCCAGAAAAAACAACCCAGTTAATACACTGGTGGTCTTTCAACGCAAAAATCATTTATGCAAAATAGCTCAAATAATCTTAGTATGTAGCCAGGTCCCCAATTGGAGAAGCACCCTTCAGTAAACTTACCAGCACATTGTAATGTAAGTCTCCCAAAACTACAATGGTACATTTATGAAACTTTTAATTCAACTAATGTCCAGACGCATTATCATCCAATTCATTGCTCAAATGCATCTTCGCTTGCTGAAAGCTGTACGTAAACAAACTGGGGTAGTCTATGTTTGTTTGTTTTCAAAGGAGCACTTAATAGACGCATTTATTTGTCGATATGTATTCATTTCACATAGCTGTGCTTCCAGATTTTAGCGCTAACGTACTACCTGGTGCAGGCCCAGACAAAAGCAGATTGATAAAATTATCATAAGGGTTGTTCTTGGGAGAGGTTTACATACAAACAGGCCTTCCGGAAAGCGATATGATGTATCCTCCAAAGATGTGGTTTCCACTAAGCGGAATCTCTCTCAGGGTTAAAACTGCATGGCAGTTTACGTCAGTATTTATTTACATGTTACTCAACTAAATTTGTTCCGTTTTTTTGCTCATTAAGTAATAAAAAAAGGAAAGTGATGTTGTACAGTGTGCACTAAGAGGGGGTGGGCTGAAAGTTCTGGAAATAACTAGATTACAAAGGAATGCGAAAAATCCTTCGCGAAAGATACAAATAGTATGCTTGGACTTCCGTAAATTTTATAAATTTTTGGTCGTCAACAAATGACAAAAATGCACACTTTAAGAAGTCTACTTATCTCGCGAATGAACGCAAACAGAATCCTAAGCAGAAGAATATTGTGGTACTTTGAGTATATTATTAGCCGATGGGCTGCAAACTTTGTGCACCTGGGATTGAATCCTAAAGCGCCCGAGGTCGACTTATGTGTGAAGGATGCGCAAGTACAACAAATATGCTTTTTGAAGTTATTCAATTCATTCAAGCTAACATCCGGTGTTTTTCAGTGATATGTTGTCTGCTCCAATAATATACTTGTCCATAGCAATTGATTCTAAGACCGTTTCATTTTTTCATTCACAAAGTCTAAGGATTTTGTCAGTTTCATCTGTCATGAACACGATTTTGTTAAGCCTCATCAATACCGTCTGAAGCAAACTGCTGGACACCCAAAATACAAAAGCTCAAACCTGCTGCAATGAATTATTTATAGTTTACCGGTCAATCGTTGCTTGTAGCAGATATGCTTCCTGAAAGAATGTTCTGAACGTTCACTCATTGTCTTTACAACACGTCCGTAACTGGATCTCAACTAAACCTCCACTTCGTGTACTTTGGCAGAATCACACCAATGCCTTCCTGCTTTGTTAACGGATCATCCGATTTTTGGTAAAAGCAGAAGATACGGCTTTGCAGTTTGTTAAGAACTAATAGAAACGACCTTTTGGTTTCTATTAATTTTTGTTTGCTTTAAAGTCAGGATTTCATCATCCGGAGGTGCTTGGCAAATGTTCCCTAAAAGAGGTGTTTAAAACTTAGCTGTCTAGTTTTTGGTATGTTAGCAGTATGAATTTGCCCTATTTACAGCTAACGTTTTGTCAACCGCAATTGATCCAATTTCAAGAAATAGAGAGGCTCATTCTAATTAAACATTTCTCAGATGCTACCTAGCCGTTTATACCGCTCTTATGTTTATTTATAGAGACAGTCAACACAAGTGGTAACTTTCCTTAGTCAAGTTTCTCAACATAAGGCTCAGAAACAGCGTGAGACAAAAAATCTCAGCATTGTACACATATCACAATCCCGCTATAGCTGCTTACGTTATTCGTCGTATTTATTTCCAGCCAACCACTTTTTAGCCATTTTAGATGCTGACACTGAAAAGTGTAGTAATTGGTCTATACTACTAACGACCTTAACATACATGCCTAGTTTCATATCCATCTTACATTTCTCATTTTGTTTTTTTGGGCAGAAAGTTAATTCTATCATTTTGGGTTTTTGAAAGTTATTTTCGGGGATTATCACCATTCGGAAGACCCAGGACTGACCTCAAACGCCCTGATTTTTGAGGAAGTTAATATCCAGGAGGCAGTTAAACTTACTAAATACTCTGAATTCTATAACCGTGACCAAACCCGCTCCAGCCGCACTGTTCTGGCTCTGGCCTCAACAGTCAACCATTATTACAGTGCACAGAAGTGCATTATACCGACTGTCAATAAAACCATGTCTTTCTCTGCTTCTACTGTCATCATAACCCACTTTTCATGGGATTGATTTCTGTAGCATATGTAGCGACATTCAGGCAATACCAGACTAGGGAAGATGAAACTTACAACTGCTTTCAACTACAGCTACTTAACCAAACAGCAAAACCTGAAAACAAGTGCTTTATTGCCTTTTGATTACACGATAAACCCAACATGCAAGTGAAAAATCAAACCGCTGTCAGAGGTAAAGCACCTCGTCTGAAAAAGGCTGCTAAATTGAGGCCACAAATCAAAGAGCTGATGATCTTGTTCTCTGAATTGCAGTTAGAGTGATAGATGGAAAAAAACAACAGCCAACATTACCAGAATAAAACATTCGTATACCGTACCATGAGCCATGTATGATGTTGCCTGATCAGCACAGAATTCTATCGTCAAAACAGCACGAATTCTTGTACAAGGGTGCGGCCCTACAAAATTCTCTCTTTTTGCGGATCAAAAACGCAAAGTCGTAGACGCCAGAATTCAGATGAACGTTATCTACTCGGACTTCTCTGAGCCCTACTGGTAACCTAACCACCCAGAAGGCTTAGATCTTACTACTGAAGTGAACAAAAATATCTATGCTGGCAAAAAATCTTAGGGTCATGATGTTTTCAGATCCCAGACTAACTGAGTGTTCAGCACTAGACTCTATCACTTGCCTTCCTGGTGGATTAGTCCTCCACCGTGTCATCACCGCGCAAGCTATTTGCTTATGATATTGGGATATGATAGGGCTTCTTGTTTGCTCAGGAATACTTTGTACTGGCAATGTGTTGGAATATAGGTAGTTCGGGTGCGCTGCTTGGTTGTTGGTCTGTTCGCCGAGCTTTGTACTTCAATAAGGCCATCGGCTGGCCTGCGGATGGACGATAAGCAACCACTCGCATTTCGAGGCTCAAAAGCGACATCTTCCCCCCTCAACCGCTGAATCCATCAGAGTGATTTTCTTGATCACTTGCGAACTTGCGAAATGCAGTCGCAAAGAAAGAATGAGAACCGTTATTCAAAGGAGACCGTGGAACACAACTCAATGTTTCATGTGTACAACCGCCGCATACAGACATTCGATCTTCAAACACCGCACCTCAAGGTTCTTCAACGCTACGGTTATCAACACATTGCTATCTTCACCGCAGGCTGCCGCACCAGAACTCACGTACTGAAGACTTGTAGTCGGCGGCTTACCTCGAAAATGAAACTCTGAGGCGGTAACATATGATAGCTGTTGATTTTGTGAGAGGTCTACACGAAATTAATTTACAACCAGCATTCGAGGTCAAAGTATAATGTTCTAACATCAACAAACTCGATTTGACTGCTGGAGGAACTTTAGTCTCTCGTTTTTGGCCTCACATAAAGTCTCACTCTCAATCCAGAATTCTCTCCTGCTTCACCCTGATGAGCTTAATGCAACGAATCAACCTACAACTCGGTATTCTACGCCTCGCGGCAAGTTAGTACGTTTTTTTCAAGTGACTCCATCTCGAAGTACAAAGGTATATTGACAATGCTACCATCCTATAGGCCCTATGATCTCACCATATACAGTGGCGTTGATGTCAGCTTCAGTAGCTTGATCGGGTGCAGATGTAATAATACACATATAAGTGACCACGTTATTTAAGTTTTGTCAAGTGCATGATCGATTGAAACTAGTCAGTCATTCAGAAGGCGAACCTCACTATTACATTTTGGTAGCATAATGTTTCATTAAGTATGTCTAATTAGGCGCCGATCCGCGTATCATATTATATTAAGCGTTTGCCTAAAAGTCATCCAAGTCGTTGGACGGAACTGCTCACCTTCCTGTTTAAATCGATCCACGTAAATGAATCCGATTCATCCGCGTGATACATTCCGAAATACCATATTTCTCGAAGACCAATGGTCTCGCAGACCTGTGTGTGAAACAAAATTAAACATAGTCGTCTACTTACCTGATTAAATAACTGCATTCCCGTCGTTGCCTGCGTGATGGTGAGCTCAAGCTCAGTGTCGACAGTAAGAACTTTCACAAAGTACTACGTATCGTAGGTGATAGTTGCTGACTTACAAATTTGGGTTTAGAGAACATCACAGAATTTAAGCTCTACATCTTGAATACTCAGGTAACTTTTATTTACGTGAAGTTAATGAATTTGGAAAGGTAAAACAAATAAGAGCTCAGCAGGACAAGTTTGCCTTAAGTTTTTTTCAAGGACATGAGAAGGTGGCGTCCATATACACATGCGCCACCTAGGAGGGGGACTTGTGGCGATGTTGCGTTATATATTTGGGCAGCAAGTGGCGAGTACAGGAAAGACGAGCCATCCTGGCCCTAGATCATTCCAGAACCGTAGTCACTGAAACACACCTTATTTGCTAGAATGCGTCTCATCAGAATAATGTAAGGGTAACAATATTTGAAACAGAAGGATGCTGCATAAGTGAGTATACTAGTGTGAGTGAGCGGGTATGTTAGGAATGTTCTAGCCCGACGTAAACGAACGGGGGATCCGGTCCCTGTTTGAACACATTAATGTAGAGTGATTCAGTAAGATTCATTGGCACGGAATAAAGAGCTTAGTGAGAACAGGTTATGGCGGCATTCGAGCCCGCGACGGTGATGTTTAAGCTTGAAATTGTGACCGTGAATGTGGTTGGTTGTATGAAAATATGAAGCGATCGGCTTAGTGGTTCAGGACTGAAACAACCTGCCACAACACAGCGGTGTCAACACATGATTTTTTCAAATGGTACGATACAATCCTAGGGCTTTCACTCTCTCAAAATATGGGGTGCAAAGGAACCCAAAGATGACTTCTTACATTACACCAAGGGTGTTCCTACCGCGTTTCAGCCATGGGGACCAAGGTTCATCTGGACGTTTCGGGTGCACGCGTGTATACTCACATTGAACTGGGGGGAAGATAACACGTTTTAAGTTTCCAAGATTTATTGCCAGAAACCCGTTAGAAGCGTCGTGGACCGTGACACACCAGAATGTTTGGTTCCTCAGCCGTGTTCCTGTTGTGTATTAATCCCGAGACCCTTCCGTTCGCAAGTCTTTAGGACACCTTCAGTCCAGAGCAATCTGTCCATTTGCTGTCGTCACTTAAGAAGTTACACACTACGTTTCAACAAGAAATGAAAATTATCTTGTGCCGTATACTAAAAACACCACCCAGGTTGTCCTGAAAATGACCAAAAACCATTACAATGTTCACAAGTCCCGGGACTTGGACTTCGTCAAAACATGGTAGGATCTTGGGTTTAACCGCTTCAGAGATTCCGTAATGTTGCTCAAGAAAACGTATGAAAACAAGAGAAAACTCAAAAAGGACTCTGATGTTTGTCTCCACTGGGCTTGGCGTTCGTCGAAAGCAGGCAAAACAGGATTCTTTCGATTAAAGCAGCATCTTAACTGCTGGGTCACCACGGCTGGAACACAAAATTGCGCAAGTGAGTTAAGTGGTGCAGAGGCTTTGGAGAAGCCGGACAATAGCCCGTTTCTGGCAACCCTTGATCAACTGTTAGCGTTTAGATTCTCCAAAAGCGCTCAGTGCTTGAGACGGGATACTCAAAGCCGAGCTCGAGAAAGCCCACTGATTGAGTGAATTTACTGACAGGGGTGACCGGTTCGAGACCAGCCTCGGCATTTCGTCTGCTCCTGTGTTTGCTCGAGCAACCTGCAAGTAACTCTGCTCTCCTGCCTGTTTTGGGTGGCGCGGCAGCTAGGCGCAGGAAGGGTGTACTGCTGGACGGCTTTTATAGTAATTTCGCAACCGAGGAAGCCACGCTGTAGGCAGCGTAATACTATGCTATTCTCGAAGTGCCTTGTCATTTAGTTCGCCACATTGGACCCCGTCACTTTTATTGTCACCAATAGCAATGGCTTACAGATAGCTGGTGAAACCAGACAACTTCAATTATTCTTGAGACAAAGTAATCATGCCGAGTCTTCGTTCCTTCGGAATTGTGATATTTGAAAATAGTGCTGGTAGGAACATCTAGCTTGCCAGCCAAATGGAATAGCACCTTGGAAAGCTTCACTAGTTCCGATAACGTTTGAACTTCCTGTAATTAAATTGGTGGTTCCGAACCGACATCAAGCATCTGCTTCAAAACAAGTTAACCATTTACTGGAACCAGGGCCGCCATTGTGATCCATGCTGATCATACAATAGAATACCCACTCCGAGTATGCTCATACAAGTGCAAAAGTCAAAGGCCCCAAGACCTGGTTCTTTGAAATACTGCTTACGATTACAAAATCTGTCCAGAAAATAGGCTGGCATGCAGAAAAACAAGAATGCTTTCTGAAAATTTCTTCGGTCCTGATCAGAGTCAACGAGTACATATCCGAAATAACAATAAAAGAAAAATGCATTCCGCTTGACAGTGAAGTATGGGGCATTGAGTGATCTGTAATTTACACTCTCATTAGTGTCAGCCGTACAAGAGGGAAACACTGCAATTTGCTGCGGCACGAACATGTCAGTTTACGTGAGTAGGACCCTGTAATGGAATGATAGTCAAAGAAGGGAAACTGGGGCCAATCTACCACAAACGTTCGTGCTACCCGCGCCTTCAACAGTAACCCAGACACTGGATAGAAGCTGACAACTTGAACGTCGCTGGGACGTCAGTCCACTGTATCGTATACTGTGTCTAGCCAAGCACAGCGAGGGTCACACATATGCCATCCTCAGAGATAAACGGTCGCAAAGGCACCCACACTTTTCTTGCTACCCTTTGCCCTCCGGTGGCATTTCAAAATCCGCCCTAATTCCAAGTCTTTGCCGCTCCGAATCGGGCACGGAAAACAACCTGCTCGCGGCTGGCCATAACTGGATAGGTGGTGACTAAAAATACGTAGCACACGACTTAACCAATCTAGCTGAGAGTGCTGGATGAACTTCTTTTGTACGGTACGTATGCTTCATCAATTGCCTGTATCTCACCGCACTTTGAATTCACTGGTTTCATCCAACCTTGCAAATATCCTTGAGACCTCGGTTGTGACAATTCTAAAGATGTCCCATATTTCACGCCAACGGTGACCAATACCTGAAGTCGAACAGTGTTTCAGCTTGCACTGTGTTCTGGTACACCCATTCTCTGCAGCCCAGTGATGTGCCTTTGCAATAACAAATGTGAACGTAATTCCGGACCTCCAGGTTGGTGAGAGTACTCCGGTCGCCACGCCACTGCTGCAGCCAGCGGTACGTACATTGTTCCACAACTTCTAATTCGCTTCCATAAGTTCTCAATGGCATGTTCACGCGGCATGGTTACGAACGTTTTGGGTGAAAAACACCTACAGAATGATCAAACGACCTTAACCTGATTCCCTGATGACTGCGTTCCGTTGTTTTTTTCAAAAATGATAACAACGCCGTCCGTATATTCCATGTTGACAAGTTTCTCGCCCTGAAAACAGAGGTTTTGGAGACCTCTTGGTGTTCTATTCATCCCTTTAGTCGTGGAAAAACGCAGGGTTTCAGCATATTTTTGACTCCGCTGCACGTAGAGGAGCTTTGTGGGAGCTTTCTATAATAATATACGCGCTCGTGGTACGTGAATACAAACGGTATTTGGTGTTTACGAACTTCTGGGGCATACCGCCTTATGCAACCGTGTTGCAAATGGCAAACTGGTTGACAGAATTGAACGCACATTTAAATTCAAGGATCACGAAGAAATGTAGAGGCGGATAAACCCGCCGTCACTCCAACATATGACGGAATGTAAAACATGGTTATTACAACCCTTTTCCAGCAGCACCGCCTGCTTGCTGTTCTTAGCACACGCCACCGAAGTAAGCAAACATGAAACTACTTCGGGCCGTAACGGAAGGCAATCATAATTCACAGGGAAAGCTGTGGAACTCCAAAGGACTTCCTGAACAGACTATGTTGTGGCCTTGAGCACCAACTGTTTTTAACAACCTCATACACTCTGCGTCTGAAAAGTAAAAAAGGCTTGTCGCACCGAAATGGTAAGTATATAGCGGAATCCTTTGAGAATGAAAGCGTTCGCACCTCGTTGTCGTACCAAAGTACAAGTTTTGCGATGAAGTTGTTGGGCCCATAGAGCCTGACCTTGTGTTCACGTCTGCGAATGACACCATCCGGCGCGTCCGTGTTAGGCTAGTATAACCTTCTGGCATGATAAAATATTTGAAACCGAATAAGCAATTGGCGGTGGCCAACTGATCAATAGAGTGTCAAAAGTTGGTCTTTTCAAGATGAATAAATGCATTTCGAAGACTATTTACGAGGCAAGTGGCCTGCTGAGATGAATATATACCTATCACAAGCGGCAAGAAACTAGTAGAAAAAATCATCCCCAAGAATACCAGGCATCGAGAAATAAATCCTATGTACATGTGAAAACAATGGGATGAGTCTTGAAATTATTGCAGAATGCCTCACTTCTCGGAACCAATCAGAAACAGCTAGGTTTCTAACCTTTTCGAATCACTGCGCATCTTAGAAGCATGCTCAAGCAAGACGTTATCCACTTAACTGCTGCAGAGTTGGTTGAAAACTCAGTCAAGCGTGAGCTTAGCACAAAACTACAGAAAATCATCAGGTCGGAAGTCACGCCAAAAAATGATGGCAGACCCCATTTGAGGCCAAGGGCATGTCCTGTAGAGATTTATTCGTGATCAATAGCTCAATCAATGCTGAAGCGCGGTAGAACTCTCACCAATTCAGGGCTTCGTTTCAGGACACCGCTTATCGGCTTCGGTGTTTGCGTTTGTAAACAGACTCTTGTTATCTTCAGCATCCTGTTATACCGAAAAAATCTTCCACATCTCAAATACACCTAACAAGCTGAAAGCCGCTCGCCATTTTAGGCCACCCTGAGGCTCTCTTTCATGTCTGTCATATGGATATGGGCCTGGTTTAAGTGACCGTTCATGCGAACATATTGCCAGCCATCATTGCTTCCACAATCATGTCCGAGTACATGGGTTACAAAGACAGCCAATCCCGATGGGACCTAACTATTTTTGGTGATTTAACTAGGAACTGCAAGGTTTACTCTATTTCAATGCTCCAGGAATAAATATCTCTTAGCCCACATCCAACTATCATACACCACTCTCGGTTCATTTCAGAAGTCTGAAACAGCAGAACGACCTTAATATAATCATGCGAGGTATCAAGTCTGCTACTATCGATAAACTTGACGAAGGATGAACACAAAACTTACTGCCGGCTAATCCGCAAGCCTATTCTGGGTCGGTAGCTTCCGCACACTACCAACCCACCTCTGGATTTTCTTCCCCAACTACTGCCTCATGTAGTTTTTAAAACCGGGTGGGCGAGTTATGTCTATGAAACGATATTTGACAGCCTGCCTCAAATTAACTTGAACGACGGCGCACGATCGAATGGAACAGAAGTGAAATTCGTCCAGTGACCCAGAGTGAACGCATACGACTTATATTGGAAGGGTAAAATGCTGTCCGGAAGGGCGTGGGACGCAAGGCTGTCCAGCAACTGTGCAGACGCTGGACATGGTATTCCATCTGCAGCCCACGTAGTTTCTAATACTTGTTAAATACTGTTTATTCCCAACTAGTGGGTGGCATACCGTCATTGTCATTGAAAATATAGGTGGGGAGTATAAAAACGAGGTTAAAAAACAAATACATAGACAAAAATAAGTCCACAAAATCGTGCTACCGTTTTTGCGGATGAAAAGCCCTGAAAACGACCGGGCTGATGTTTGACAATAATTGCCAAAACCCGGTCGCCTTCCACCGGTTGTACAGTGTAATTTTCCGGTATTTACGCGGGATATCCTAGGCGGATGGGCACGGATAGGTCGACGTATATGGTCTACTCTTTTAAAAGCAGCAGGCCCGGTACAGACGACTCGATAACCGCTTACGAAAATTGAGACTAATCTATGTACAACACCAGGGCATACGGCATGCTCATTAACAATATGGAAGCAGTGAACGAAGTCACTGAGCAACGAGATCATATACGGATTATTGCAGGTTGCGTGACGGATGCAAAACAGTTCGCAAAACATGCCGTGCACACGCAACGCTCCTCAAGTAGCCGCACTACGTCGTGTAGGTAAATACAAATGTCCTCGGGATCACGAACTCACCCATAAATACCCACTAGGAACGCAGAGCTTGTTACGGACTACACAGCGCGTGTCAGTGTTGGCTGGATTACAACGGTACCGTTATTGTGCAGCTTCACTCCACCTACACTCAAATGTAAATGAGCAACATCAGGATGTGGTAACAAAGAAGCCTGCGAAACCCGACGGAGCCTATTTGCGATACCCAAGTTAACATACTCCCCCGAGGAACCCCTCTAATTGGACATGATCGGGACGTCCCCACCAGTGTTTTATTGTTAACTCGCGTGCACGCTCAAGTTTTCGGTTGAATGATCACCTAAAAATCAGAAAACTCTATTTTGAGGGTTACCGTCATGCTATCCAAATTACTAGTCAAAATCTGAGAGAAATTTTCATGGCAGTTGCAGATTAGTTGTCATTAGAAACTCTGCAGAATGCCAATGTCAACGTACCCATTATTGATCAAACACAATTCATAAGGACAATACATAGTCTACCATTAAGGACAAATCAACTATCTTTTCCACTACCGGCATCAAACACTACTGATAATGAGATAATGTCATTGGAATTGTTACTACCAATGACACCTGGCATAATCGCCTTTAGAGTACATTGACACCGGGGCAATAGTCCATGTCAGTAAATAAATTCAGTAGTTTTATAAACATCCGGGTTCTCAGCAGTCACTCTACTCGGCACTCCAAATCTTCAGCATAGATAAGCAGTGGATATCATACTGGATTTTTAACGAGTGTCTACGATTTTGCTGTAAGTTCCCAACCGCCATAATCCACTGCGGATCAGCCCGGTCTCTTCACGTGTTATTTCCCGGCGTTGGTAGACCGTGCAAGACTGGTCTATATTTCGACGGTGGGGAAATATTCGCGAATTTTAAGCAGAGGTTTTGTCCGGTAACTGAAGGCAATTTAGGCTGCCTTTTTGCATCCGGTTGAACGGCTTAAGCACTAATGGCGAGTTTGTCCTGAAAGCGAATTCAGTCTGGGCCAAACATCCAGAGAGCACTAAGCAGGTGTTTGATCCTAATTGGGGCTAATCAGCAATGCGCGCCTCATGAAACTTTAGAGACCCCCGAACATGCAGTATTCTAGCTCATTCTTGGGTGCTTTTCAACTTGGCTACGAGCGCATCGTAGGCAGTGTAATTAACCCGCATGTAGATGGGATATAGCGCCAACTGGCATTCAGCCACGGGGTCCACTTAACGTTGTAAATTGCTCGACCTGCTCCTTAAGTGTCTGGTTCCCATTGGCCATGTGAATTTCACCTTTGTTCGAGCAACTTATTGTTTGTTGGTAGTGTGAATGGGTTCTGGGATTTTCGATAAACAGTTCATCCCGTAAATTACTCTGGTGTGTGAGCGCTGTACAGCTGTTCTTCCGTCGTTGGGAACACCAGTAGTGTTTATCTCAAGAAACTCAGAGAGAGAAACTCAGAGCCCTTAACCTTCTGGTTAGTGGTTGAAGGCTAGACCTTTCTGCCGTAAGTGGCTGGCAGCGCTCGCACTGCACAGTACAGCATTCACCCCTCCTTGGACCATAGTGCCAGTGTTCCGGCTATCAGAAATTGAATTTTTAGATGCCAATATCATCTACCTCCGTCCTCTGGGGTCCTGGGTGCTCACTGTTTGCAACAATAATAGGTTCATTTTTCAACCGGAAGAGAGCATACCAACTGAACATTATCGGGCCCTTATAATTTGAACGTGGCGGACGACAAAACGGTGGGAAGGCAAAAAACCAATGACACAGGCTTATCACCTGATAAGTAACTGTAAATTGCGGAAAGCAAAAAGGTAGACCAATGGGGCAGGAGATACAACTATATCAGTGATGAGGCCGCCGCTGGCTATTCGCACAATGGAATCGATTTCTCGAAAGCTACGATGTTTTCAGGGTTGCCACTTCATAATGTAGAATGTCTATGTATAATGTACGTGTACATGCATGCATATCATCTGCCACAATAAAACGCAACTATGCGGCACCTACTCAACATAGCCGGTCGACACTTCTGGCGGTAGTTGTATATATCCTTAGGAGTAAGCATCTTGCCGAATTCATCGGCCACAAACTGACGCACCTCACACAACGGCGTTCCATATTTCAGAAGGGCCCTGCACGTGCCCAACTCGTCTTCCGTTAGCCGTCGATTAATCGGAAGCCGATCGT
>SJOL01003487.1:38913-56427 GCA_004794785.1 Opisthorchis felineus | reverse complement strand
CTCTCCTTTTGATTTCTTTTACATTTAACCATTGGGGACATACAACTTGCTTACTGGGCTTCGGCTCATGAGGTTTCTTTCTGTCTTCCGTCCAAAGAAATCATTATGCTCACCTACACTCGGAGGATCACCGTCCTCTGGTGCTTCCGTATTCCGTATACTACGTAGTACTTCTCACGCTTCAGTATGGATATTTTGCACTTTATTTCTTCCGTCGGGCGTTTAATGTTTACAGTCCATTCGCCCGTGTGCAGCATTTCCAGAGGTTGTGTTGCAGAAGGACGCAAACTTCTTCGGAGTGCTCGGCCCAGTTGACGTTTTCGCGAGTGAATTAATGAGCCGCTGCTGGAATACTTGCGTGGACTCCGACCATGCATTTATGCTTTGTTGCTTTTCATTGCGTTTCTTAGGTCTACGCAAAACGCGCACACCTCGCTTAGCCGCTGAGATGCTAGTGGACAAAACCAAACGAAACTTTCAAAACTGGTTCCTCGAACGCCTGTTGGACGGTCCTATGACGAATATTAACGGCCACTGGAAACAGATATCCACAGTGCGCTTGGCTGGAGACATTGCACGAAATGGCGGCTGATCGGTGTCCGTGGCGTTCATGTTGTCAGTTCTTTTCCAGATTGACTAAGCTCGGTGATGTAGATACCTAAGAATGCTTGCGATAGGTCAGCACCAGGTCCCCTGCACCCCCACTCTTTCTTCTCTTCATTCTAAGGTTTTACATTTAATTAGGTAAACTTTGTAGTTGTTCGGCAGTGAAGCACCAGTGTCAGCACTGATGCTGCTGTTTCTGATTATAGGTATGTTTGCTACTCAGCCAGAACTTCCATTTGCGGCGAGGTGGCTCAGTAGTTAGAGCGCAAATTTACAGACCGGAAGGTCCGTGGTTCGAACCCGACCTCTGCTTCTCGACTTCCCCTGTCTAGACTTGGGAAACCTGGCAGTGCCCCAGCCCTCGTGCTTCCTTCGGGTGGCATGGTAGTCAGGCACCGTAAGGGTGCTACAGCCGAACGATTACTTTTTGGTTGCGGCACAACCCATCCAAACATTGGATCTCTGATTGGACCGTGGCTTTGCTGGAGTCCCGGCGACAGATTCTTTGTGGCCCAACCACAACTCAACCCGGCGTCAGGTATGACTGAGTGTCCATGCATACCGCGAAATATGGTGGATCCGAAAGGCCGAAGAAATGGAAGAGGCAAAA
Source organism: Opisthorchis felineus (assembly GCA_004794785.1). NCBI lineage: Eukaryota > Metazoa > Platyhelminthes > Trematoda > Opisthorchiida > Opisthorchiidae > Opisthorchis > Opisthorchis felineus. The sequence goes on along the minus strand of SJOL01003487.1, from coordinate 55,211 downwards.
AATGTTGGGAACTTCTTGATTCGTTCGACTGGTCGCCGGGAGCATTTTGTCAGCGAAACAATCAGGGATCAGAATGGCTCTTTGGTATCCAGCAAAGGAGAACGTTTGGACCGCTAAGCACAATACCTTGAAAAACAATACGGTCAGCCACGTGCTACCTCCAATTTGAACTGCCGGCTTTCAACAGACAGGTGGACTGTGAACGTGGAACCCCTTCATCCTCAGAGGTGTCCGAGTGTATATCTGTACTCAAGTGTCATCGTGCTCCCAAAGACCTTCCACTTGCTCCGCTCGTGGATGGCGGTGAATTCCTCAGTCAATGCCTTCCTAGCCTGTTTGGGTCTATCTGGAAGAAAGAGACCGTCCCAGTCCACATGGGTGAGTCGATAATAGTGCCCATTTTCAAAAAGGGTGGTCGTAGTAAGTGCAGTAACCACGGAGGTGTTAGTTTGACTCCCGTTGTAACAAGGCTTCTAGTGTCAATGATTCCTCGTCATCTTACAGCCGCACGTGAATTCTCAACCCGTGAGCAACAACCGAGGTTTCGACAGGGTTGAGGCTGCATCGACCACATCTTCACGCTCCGTCCGGTGTTAGACTCCAAATGTACAAACGACCCGAAATCTTGGTATTCCTTGACTCCACGGGTGCGTTCGGTTCTATCTATCGGTCAGCGATTTTAACCACACTTTCTCAATAGGGTATGCCACAGAACATGTGAACATAATCCGCTCCCTATATTCACATCTGGGCGTGAGAACGTATGGCGTACTGTCCAAAAGCCTCTCTACAAAAAGTGGTATCCGACGAGCATGTCCATTCTCTTCATTCTTGTTCATCGTCATTGATGAAATACTGAAGCGAACGTCTGGTGGCCTTCAAAACCTCGGTGTTCAACTCGTTGCTGTGTAATGCCATAGCTTCAGCACTCCATTAGTATATTTTTCTTTATCTTAAGTCGCAGGTCCGAAGTATCTCAATCCCCTTTTGGGAGAAGACCCGACCGAACCCATTGACTGGATCGACTGTTTCCATGTAATCTTGTTTGTCCTTTGTACACTTCCCGTTTCGGTTTCGGTGGTCGCACACAAGTGTTTCTGCACCGCGGTCGTTCTAACTTCCTATCTGTTCGTCGTGTCTGCTGTGTCTCCGCGTGCCGCTGTTTCTGAGTTAACCCTGTGTGTCTGTTGCCTTTCAGCATACTGCGTCGACTTACGCACGTTATGGCTGGTCAGAAAAAAAATCGTTCTGCTGTAACACCCTTTCGGCGCCTAGCTGCCATGCCACCCGAAAGAAGCGCGAGGGCTGGGATACTGCCAGGTTGCCCAAGCCTAGACAGGGGAAGGCGAGAGGCAAATGTCGGGTTCGAACCACGGACCTTCCGGTCAGTCAACTCGCGCTCTAACCACCGAGCCATCTCGCCCCCCGCTGGTGAGAAACTTGTCGAAATGGAGTACGCAAACGACATCGCCCTCGTCTTCAAAGAAAAAGGTGCACCACAAACTCTGCTGAATAAACTGACCACCACCATACCGTCTTTCGGCATGCTTCTTGCACTTTCAAAGTGCAAAGTCATGCTTCATAACGTTGGGGAAGATGGCTCAGTGGTTAGAGCGCGAATATACTGACCGGGAGGTCCGTGGTTCGAATCCGGCCTCTGCATCTTGACTTCTATCTAGGCTCGGGCAACCTGGCGGTATCCCAGCACTCGTCCTTCCTTCGGGTTGCATGGCACCGAAAGGATGCTACAGCTGTTACAGCTGCGCTCGACCTAAAACTGCCACCTTGATGTGGTTGTCGGGCTTGAGTGCTGCAATGATCCTGCGGGCTACAATGGCAGGTGCAACCATGCCAGGAAGGCCAAAGGGGAGCAGTCAGACCAAGAGCAGGGAGACCCCATACTACGAGTAATCGTGCTACGAGGCGGTATGGGGGTAAAGTCGTGCTGTCCTCTGCGACAGGAGTGTGAAAACAGTAAGGTGTTTCCCCCGGGTGACCAGCATGTCCATATTTATGGAAGCAGCGATGCTGCCTTCCCCCGAGGAAGGACGGGTTAGAAAAATTCAGCCCTAAAAACCGCACACTCCGATCGCCCAACGGTTGACCGTAACCGCTGGTGCATTATTCAATACGGTCGAAATACTTGTAAAACCGAAGAGTCAGGTGCTCAAAAGGCACCTGCTGTGCGCAGCCCCATCAGGAACGAGACAGTAATGCCTTATTCCCTGCGCTCTCGGGTTAGGCCAACCCCCTGCAGCCGAGCAGATCAGACTATTGAGTCATCGGCTCCGGGCATGGTCCCCAAAAAACCCTACTGTCCGCTGCCTCGTGGGTCAGACTTTTGAGTCAAAGGCTCAAGGTGGGGTACCTCAACCAAACCCCCTTCCTCGGCCTGGGCAACCGGGAAGTATCATTTGCCCGCGCAGTTCTTTGTCCACCGATGTCCCTCCCCAACCCCTTCCCACCACACGTCACTGGGTCACTTGACTGTCAGTTATCTGACCGAAGGGCCTTATGCTCCTCGCTGCCTATTAACAGTAAACAAAATAACACCCTTCTAAATCCACGGGATCCTTTCTATATAGGAGCTTTTAACGTCCGTACTCTATGTCAAATTGGCAAACAGGCAATGCTTGCTGAAACCTTATACTCCCTTAAAATTGATGTATGCTCCGAAACACGCATACAAGACCCAAGCGTGGCTATCCGTCTCAGAACGCCAAGGATGAACTCAGCTCTTTCACATTTCTCCCTCCGTGCGTCCGGTGACCCAGAAGCGATGACTCGTGGAATATATGGCGTGGGGGTTTCACTCAGCCCCAGAGCTGAACCCCTTTGCTGGATTGGATCCCAGTGAACAGTCGTCTTTGCGCCGTCTGGTTATCCAGTTCAATCAAGCTCAATGCCTCTCGGCATAAAAAGCGGTGCCTGTTTGTAGTGTCGGCTTATGCCCCAACAGACTGCAGTTCTGATGCTGAGAAGGATACTTTCTATCATGAGCTATCCTGGCTCATTCGTCGGGCAAAATGCACTGACATTGTGATCCTTGCAGGTGATATGAATGCTCAAGTAGGTCGTCTGAGCTTTTGGAATCACAGTTGGGCGGTCGATTCGGAGTCAATGCTCGCCGCACAGACAACGGAGATAGACTCCTTCAGTTGTGTGCTGACCATGAACAGTTTCTGGCAAGTACGAACTTTCAACATAAACGTTCGCATCGAGTAACCTGGCGGCTACCAACTGCAAATCAACCGTGGACCAAGTTGGACCACGTGGCCATCAGCCACCAGTGGAGAGCCACAATTCAAGACTGCCACTCGTTCTGGGGCATACCAGTTGATTCCGATCACGTCATGGTACTTGCACGCCTGACAGTTCGCTTCTCTTCAGGCCCTCGCAGATTAGCAAGAAGCATGCCAGAACGACCATGGCTCAACAGTATCGATCTGAGTTGGCCCAACAACTCTCCACAGTAAACCAATACAGTGGTGGTAGTGAGCATGTGGATGAAGCACGGCAAAGTGTGAAAGGAGCCATGTTAGCGGCGTTCAGTGCTGTCTGTCCGACCTCTCCGATTCGACCACAAGACCACTGGATGTCGGCGAGTTCGCTATCCATGATTGATGCCAGGAAAGCCATACCAGCAGGCAACGAGTACGACGGCGCACGCAAGTCCATCAAACGCCAAATAGTGAAGAGTCTAAGGAAAGACCGAGAGCTCTGGTGGACATCGAAAGTTCGGAAGATGGAGAATGCTTTTGCTACCGGAAACAGCCGTGCCCTATATCAACTGATACGATTGACTGGCCCTAGAAAAGCGGCGGTCAGCGAAACAATAAGTGAAAAAGGTGACTCATTAATTCACTCGCAAAAACGTCGACTGGAAAGATGAGCCGAACACTTCGAAGAATAGTTCAGCTGGCCTCCTGCAATACAGCCTGTGGAGATAATGCATACGGGCGAATGGAATGTAAACCTTGATCGCCCGTCGGAAGAAGAAATAAAGTACAAAATATCCGCACTAAAACGTGAGCAGGCACCAGGACCGGACGGTCCGTATCCAGCCCTCTTCAAAGAAGGCGGAGAATCCCTGGTGACCCATCTGACAAAGCTTGTTGGTGCTATATGGAACGAAGAGAAGGTGCCTGCAGAATGGGGCATGTCGACAGTAATCCCTATTTTCAAGAAGGGTACGTGGACACTGTGTGAAAACCACTGTGGCATCAGCCTGTTAGCTGTGGCATCGAAGGTGCTCTCTGGTCTTATCCTTCGAAGGTTGACTGGACACAGGGGGAGACATCCGTGAAAATCAAGCTGGGTTCCGTCCTGCCAGAGGATGCATCGATCATATCTTCACTCTGCGACAGATTCTGAAACAGTGACACTGCTTCCAGCAACCAACGATGGTTGTGTTTCTTGATCTGAAAGCTCTCTTTGACTGTGTGGACCGTCAGGCACTATGGCAGTGTCTGTGGAGCAAAGGTGTCCCCCCATAAATTATTGGCCCTCCTTAAGGCACTGTACGCCAACTCCCGCGGACGTGCGAAGGTCTACGGAAAGCTCCCGCGTGAGTTCACCACCTCAGATAGTGTCAGACAGGCGTGTCTACTTTCGTCTTTCCCCTTCAACTGCGTCATTGATATGATCATGGAAGACTCACTATCAGCCTCTAATGTGTGTGGGGTCGAAGTGCTCCCGGGGCGTCCGCTCACAGACATCGAGTACTCAGACGACATAGCTCTTCTTGGATCTGACCCCGTGGTAATGCAAACAATATTAAATAGTCTAAATAATTCCGCCTCACGGTTTGGCATGCGCTTTGCACCGGCAAGACAGGGTGGGCTCGGAACCTAACCTCATGCTTGCGGATGAACCGATTGAGGTAGTAGAGAAGTTTGTCTACCTTGGCAGCTGTATCAGTCCCGGTGGTCTCGCGAAAGGTGATATTTCCATCCGGATTGGGAAGGCCAGAGCAGCTTTTGTGAACCTGGGTCACCTGTGGCGTAGGCGTGACATCAGCTTATCCGTCAAGGGTCGAGTTTACATTGCTGCAGTGCGCTCCATACTACTATACGAATCAGAAACCTGGCCGTTGCGCGCCGAGGACGTCAAAAGACTTTCAGTGTTTGACCATCGATGTCTTCGGAGCATTGCCCGAGTCTGGTGGGAACACAGGATAAGCAACGTTGAAGTACGTCGAATGGTATTCGGAAGAAATAACTCACCCTCGATAGATGAACTGATCACACTGCATAGGTTGCGCTGGCTTGGCCACGTGCTGCGTGTGCCAGTCGACCGACTTCATCGAAGGGTTCTTTTCGCACAACCACGTGAAGGGTGGAAGCGAGCCAGAGGCGGTCAAATAATGACTTGGCAGCGAAGTATAAAGGCCATTACCAGCAAACTCAGCTGCGCTGGTCATTGCCGTCTTCCTGGATGGGGACCCCGAGACGGGCCACATCAATGGTTAGAGACATTGTCAGACATGGCCCAGTCGCGCCCTTAATGGCTCTCGTGCATCCAAGCTATTGCCTTCAACGCACAGCTCCCTTCCAAATCCCCCCACTTGACAGTCCACTGATAGTGCTGTATTTACGCACCAATTTATCAGCTCCCGCCTCCAATGCGCAGCTACCTACCCCACCTCCCCAAATCGTCGGTGAACGAAACTGTGGCGGCTACAACCACTGTACGACAAGTACGCGGTTCTTACAGCTGACAATGATGATGATGATGATGATGACAGTTGAACGACTATTTTCATTCATAACGTGCAGTCTCTGATCATACTCCTTACAATTCGAGGAGAATCACTGCAGGTTGTAGAGAATTTTAGATATCCCAGTTGTATTGGCTCTGACGAAGTCAGTGCGCGAATCTCAAAAGCCAGAATCACGTTTGCTAATTTGCGTCGCTTGTGGAATTAGAGAGACGTACTACGGGGTCTCCAGGGTCGTGTGAACCAAACTACAGTAAGGACTGCGTTGTTGTGTAGCCGCGAGACGTGGCCTCTCCAGACAGATGATGTGAGGCGTCTTCGGACCTTGATCACCGATGCCTCAGAAGCGTTGCTGGTTTTGGATGGCGTCAACGAATTCTTAACGAAGTAATTAGAAAACAGGTATTTCGTTGTGCAGCAGGTACTCCAATCGCGGAAAATATCCAGCACCATCGACTGCGATGACTTGGCCATGTGCTCCATATGCCGAATCACCGTCTACCGAGACGAGTATTGTTCTTCGTGCCTCCTTCAGAATAGCGCGAACCGCGAGGTGGACGACGTATTCCTGGGTAGAAGGGTGTGAAAGAGATTACGAAGAGTTTGGGTGTTGTTAATGCACTACGCCTTCCAGGATGGGATCTTCTCGTGACCCCTCCTGCGCTTGTCTGGGGACATTTTAAGAAATGGTGGCTGATCGATGCCAGTGGCGTTCGTGTTGTCAGTACTTTCCACATTTTCTGACTGAATGGTTAGAGGTGTGTACACCTCAGAATGCTTGCGATAGGTCATCACTATGTCCCCTCCCTTACCTATTTTTTTCTTCTTTCCATTTTAAGGCTTTTAATATAACTTGATAAACTTTGTGGTTGTACAGTAGTGAAGCATCAGTGTCAACGCTGATGCTGCTGTCTCTGATGACGATGATTAACTGTAGAGCCTATAACCACCGTATTGTTGGTGCGTGGTTTGTCGCTGATATGCTGGTCTGAACTAACACAAGGGAGTCGTGTATTTTCCACTGATTTGCATGCTATTTTTATCCCGCTCCCGTTCTTTTTTCCAGCCGAATCCGTCGTAATTCAATGACAATGTCAGTCCAAGGCGTACTTTTCTCTTTCGTCGCTTTTCTGTTTTTCTGGAAGATCATCTTTCCTGTCCTGCGTATTATTTTCCTCTACACAGTGGGCAGGAGAATATATTCTAGACGGAATCAACTAAAGAAGGCTGGGAAGTGGGCCATCGTTACGGGTGCCACCGATGGAATCGGAAAGGCCTATGCTCGGGAGCTTGCAAAGGACGGGTTGAACATTATGCTCATTAGTCGGAGCCAGGAAAAGCTGGACAAAGTATCCAAAGAAATAAAAGACCAGTTTCATGTGGACACCAAAACAGTGGCATGTGACTTTACACGAGTAAGTTACCTTGCTAGCTCCGAGTTAGAGAGGCCGTTGTACCTTTTAGTGCATCTCATCATCTCTTCGGTTGGTCGTTAACTGTATCTGTCTAGTGTTGTCTACCATTCGTGTCATGATTGCACGTTGTTTGTTTAACAATACAGGAATTGTGCTGCTTACTAGCCTCGATGTATTGCCGCTTCCTAGCTTCGATGTCTTTTCTGGTGTCGGCAGTCTTTTCATCGATACACAAGTCAAGACCCGTTAGTCAGTTGGTGTCCCAACATCCTGTGACGCATATCCCAGTCCGCTTTGGAAATGGTGGTTTGCTACTCGAAGGTCCATAGCTTCGTTACGGACGGAGCCACTGTGCTCTTAGTTGATCAAAATGCACGCTGGTTTCTAGTTTCACTAAAAAATGGTCCTTTCCCTGTTATTTTGAATAAGCATCTTATTTCATTACCGATACTGATCTTGTTTAGTAGACAGCCTACGAACCTAGCGTCATTCTTCTCCCGCGTCCACTTTTTCCTTCTGTTCACTCCATACTTTTGTGCCTTTACGGTGGCGAAGCACCGGGTGCGATACCACTGCTGCTGTCTTTGTTAAAAAATCAATGAGAATTCGTCATTCATTGAGAGCACAGTCAACATTGCGGTGTATACCAGACTCGACAGTCAGGAGGCTGCTATAGAACACCACGACGTGCCTTAGCGTTTTTCACTTATGTTTGAGTGGTCTCGACAACATATCCTTTATATGTATCACGAAACCCCATCGTTACTGACTTCCATCCGCGGAAAAACCGTCAGTTTGTGGCCGACTACTCAGTCACTGTTAGAGTATTTTGCTGTGGTAGTAGTACGTGTAGTACGTTACGTGTGCTACGGTACTGAGATGATGAAGGCCACCAAGGCACGTCAATCTGCACTCAAATACGCGTCGTAATGTGTAGGACCTTTGATCTCGCCTTGAACCACTTTGTTTGTTCCATATTTCATGGACGTGAATATTTACGTCTGCGTAGAATTTGTTGCCCAGTAATACCTTTTTTCACGCTGTTATGGTGAAAATAATGCACCAGGTTGCTACTTGATTACCACCGAAGTTTGTTTGATTACTAGTCGATTGAAATCTACACTTTTACCTGACTTCTAGATCGTACGAGAGCATAATATTGACGAGCGAGTTTAACCTTTTTCGAAGATTGAAAAAAACCAGTCACCTAATATAAATGTGGTTCTTGTGCACTTTCGAGTAATATCAGGAAACCTCCGGTTTTATTGCAATCTGTTAAAGTACCATTATTTTTCGTTTGTCACTTGGTCGGTATTGTTGTATGGGCAAGACGACGGTTGCAGCCGTCATTAAATGGGTTGTGTTGGATTTTATTGCGCTCCAGAAAGCCCCGCACACTTGTTGATTGCAAGTTTTCCCAGTGAGGGCAAAATCCACGCAACCATTGGAAGTACCCAGTAGTGTAGCTTTAATGACCACTTCTACGTGAATAGAGTCCGATCCAATAATCTCCCGATTTCTGTTATTGCTGTTGATAGTTCATGATATGGAGGAGTGCACTTTTTGGAATCGGTTGTATGTTCCCCTAATTTTTTGTTTCTTAAGAAGCAACCCACGGACAGTTTACCAATCCAAACATGTTTCTAGGAAATAGGCATTATTCGTCCAACTTCTACAGTTCGGCATTATCCCATATACCATCGGGTTCAAATGGGTTGGGTTAGCAGGGTGAATGTGAGTACCTAGAAAACCCCTTGGACATTAACTAACTGGGTTCGATTGTGTTATTCGGAGAACTGTGTACGTCCTTAGTGGTGCATAACGGTATCTTCGAGCAGTGATATAGTGCCAGACTAACGCGAGATTTGACGCATTTCCTTAGGGTTAGTACAGCTGATCTTGAAACTCCTTCAGAATAGTTACTAGGTGAATCTGATTGACTCCGCTCCGTCCGTTGACCCATGAAAGGTTGTTAGAGTATGTAGGCTGCATGACTTTACGTGGCTAGACATCTGTTTACTGTGTTCTGCGTGAATTACGTATTAAGAAAAGTCAAGCATATTAGATCATATTAGAGACGGTATTGCAATATCGATTGAAGAATATTTAATAACTGCTAATGGATGTCGTGCACAATAATCTGACCAATTTCACAACGGTCAATGGAAATTTCTCCGTTATGTGAGACCGATTAAATCAGCGTTCACTCTAATTAAAGCACTACCATATCTGCCAGAAAACTTCCGCATATATGACTCTCTAAAAGATTTGCACTCTTCCAAATTGAGCCAATCTCACGAATCCGACATTCTAGTTACTAAATGGCCTGGACTGGAGTATCTGATATGATTGGAACACACTGCTGCTGCTGCTTTATCCACACTGGTTTAATGGCACCCTGCTTCACTGATTACTTAAGATGATGGATACAGGTTTCACAGAACACTTGGCTGTCATGTTCACAATAAACCTTTCGTGATTTACGAAGTCAAATGTTCACCTTTGTGCACAAAACCTGTTATTGTTATCAACCAGTTACCGTGCGATTTAAGCATTCGGAACGCAAACACAGTGCGTCGACATAGGCATGTCGCCCGAAACGGAGCACGCAAGAGCATACCATGATGAACGTTTGTGGTTGAGTATCCGAGTCAGACAGTCAGGTTGAACTACAGTACAACTCCCTCCCCACACACACACACACACAGAGAACGTAAATCTTCGTGATCTGTGGAAAATTGCGCTCCTCTTGGAAGCATGCCCTATTGGGAGCACAAGTACTGACCTTGTAGCTACAAATTTCATCCACCTTGCTTTAAGTGGTATGGACAGAAACACATCCATGCTTTTTTATTGGTTTACTTAGAAAAAAACCTGACGTCGATCGCGATTTCGTGATGAAGGAAACGCGTTTGTGGCATGGAGGGTTTAGTTGTCTACAGTGCACGATAATTGTGCTCGTTAAATTCGTCGCAAGAAGGGTATGCAGTGAATGAACCAGTAAAAAAATTACCGGATGTGGTTGGCGTAAGCAGCCCGTTGATCCAACGTCACTCCGGGTTCTGGTTCATCTTCACTTTTTGGTCATAGTGAATGGATTTTTCCGTCATGCTTTCAATGCAACTGCGCCATCGTCTCTTACATTGGAATATAGGAGTATGTATCCGAAAACAGTAAATTCGCTGGAAAAAGGCCGAGAGTTTCCTCGTCATTTTCGTTTTTTGGGATCGCACCTGCGTGCACTGTCTCACCATGTGGAAAGTCACACTTGGCATGGCTTTTGCTTGTCACCTTAAAATTGGTTAATCGCAAAAGGATGTCTAATATTGTTACCTTAGTGTAATAAGCGAAACTCTTATTGAAGCTTTTTAGGCAATTCTGTACACATAGAGCCGTCCCCTATATGCCTCAAAAGGCGTCTTCTGTAGGTCAGCTTACTCTGGCCCTTCAGGATCGGTAATTTTCTCCGTTGGTGTTTTACAGCATCATTATCAGCAGTCGATCTCTTAATTTCTTTCTTCCGACGCAAGTACCCCTTTAATGAAAAAGATCCCCGTAGGTACAACTTTGAAATAAGCACACGTTTGTGGAGACTGTAAACATCACCTTCGGCGGGTATGCCAGTCATTCAGTTATGCTTTTGCTCGAAATCCCGGTGCACGAAGACCTATGCCAAAATGCTTCGGAGCCTTATACAACTATCCTCTGTTTGCTTGGATTTTTTATCCCTTCGCACTGCAACTTTCATTGTTTTTTTTCAGTGTATACTCTGTGAGCGGAGGGTTTCTTCGGTGCTTCCGAAAGACCCTTGATAAACCTCGGCTTAGATGTCCTCACTCTGATTTTCGTTCTTCCTTTTACCGGAACTCCCCAGTTCCACTTTCCGAGTACACACACCTAGGCACGACACTACTAAGATACTGTTGAACACCTGGCTCTTACTTGTTCAACAACTATCGGCTCTACATCTAGTTCGTGCACTAAGTCCAGGGGACTAACTGCCCCGACTAATCATGCCTCCATTACCAAGATCCTCGTGCAATCAGCTTCCGTGTTTCTTGCTGGAGATCGGCATTTCACGTTCACATCACTCTGGTTCGAACAGTCCTGGCGCAGTTATTCTGGCGAGCCCACACTAAAGCGGGGAGCACTAGACTTGAGTTTCGCTCTTAGATCTCATCAACAGTGCGTATCCTTGGTCGAGCCTGAGTTTGAACTTCGGACATCTGACATGCGAAGCGAGCTTGTTACCACTACTCCAGCCCGCGCTGGACATGTCTTAATTTTTACGCCTGAACATGCAAACGTGTTCAAGCTTGGGCGATGTGATTCGTTTGCCCAACGCCTCGAACAACAACCCAGTAACTATCCTGGTTGTGTCGGTTGATTAACCCGCCCATCAGGACTTCCCAGTAAGGTAGCGCCACGGACATAATGAAACCTGCTGGACAATTTCCGATTAGTTGGTAATGGTTTCGGGATTTGTAGGACTCACGCTTACTTCACTCTCTGAAGTTGGCACTTGAAAGCAAGTAGGCCGCCCTCTTCTTGCACTCACTGCTCCTGAGGTGGGAGGGAGAAGCACCTAATCTCTCCAAGCAATCATTTTTGTGCCACGCAATTGTGGCCTTTTAAACACCATCTCACCACCTTAGGAGTCAGCACCGTACTTCTTTTGTACTAATCATCCATGTAATAACGTCATCTCTAATGTGCCCGTATGACGGAGGTACGTTACTTTTGTTGCTGTAAGGCAGTTTAACTGAATCGTTATCGCCTTTTATCTGACCGCATCACGCTGTGTTCTTGGAGTTGCATTAAGGGAAGGATACATCGTGATGCGTTACTGCGCGTCACCTTCTTATCATTGTGTTTATGTATCCGTGGCTACACGTCCCAAAGTTACCTATTGCACGCTGACTGAACAAGACTGGCTGACTGCTATCTGTGTGCTGAATTTGCCGAAGCCATACAAACATTCGTCGTGTAAACGTCTACAGATAAATTAATGGTAAAACGTACAGAAGGTAGTGTTTGAGCGATAGGTGAGAACATCTCGGCTGATCGATTGGCGTAGCCAGAGCAGACAAAACTAATTCGCCAACTATGTGAACAATCGAATGAGAAACTTTGTTGTACATATATATATATATATATATATATATATATAGCAACATAGATTCACCAATTTTGTTTTCGCTCTTTTCCCTCCGTTTCACAGACCGACATCTATGAAGCGCTGGAGCAAGAAATCAACACTCTTCCTTCGATCGCTTGCTTGGTGAACAACGTTGGTCTGTCCTATCCACATTTCGCGCGTTTCTCTGATGCGAGCTTCATTAACATTGAATTTATTCGCAACATGATCAATTGCAATGTGACATCCATGGCCAGTCTTACGCGAATCGTCCTTCCTCGTCTCCTTAAACAAGCGGGCTACGGATCAGCCATTATCAACCTGAGTTCTTTTGCTGGCCTAGTTCCTTTCCCTTACCTCAGTCTTTACGGTGCTTCGAAAACATTTATCAAACAGTTCGTGCAGTCCCTGATTCCAGAGGTTGGAACATCAAAAGTCTACATCCAAGCTGTCTGTCCTATTCTAGTAGCGACTACACTTTCGGGAGTCAAACGCCCCAGGTTATTCGCACCAATGCCTGATACGTTTGCGGCCAGCGCACTGGACATGCTAGGTGTGGAGCAAGTCACTTCAGGCTATTTGCCTCACGCATTACAAGCGTTTGTCCTATCGATTCATCCAAAGGTAGCGGCTTTGGCAGCATATATTACATTCCAGAAGGTCTCCAAGCGAAAACGAGAGTAGACAGACGGTTGAGTTAGGCTCCCTATGGTCCTAATCCCAGTGCAACAAAAGATACGTTCAGTGAATGGTTTACATGCCACCAACCTACTTCGTATCATATTCCCAATGTACCTTTTTCTTTACGCTGTGTTCTAATATGCAACCAGTTGGTATGAATTTGTTTTCGTTTCTCTTACATTCCATCTTTAAATAGATAGTAGCCTAATGCTTGAAACCGCCAACAATACGATTCAAGAAAATTGTGGCCGTGAGTCTGTGCGAAAAACTAGCTGGAACCAATGGGTTGTCAGGGTTTATGGATCTCTCATGGATCCTAGCTTTACTGTCAAGACTGAATGAGAAACAAGATTGCCAGCTCAGTTGTGTGTAGCAATGGCTGTCCGTATAATTTCAAGACAATTATGTGTTAATCAATTGTACCTTATATTGGAAAGGATAATCTGGTCGATTGTCGTAACTAATTGTTTGTGCCGGTGCACCACCCGCCCCCACTTTTTAGCTCCTTATATCCATTTGCTTGCCCTACGAGTCCATATTTTCACTTTGTGATTAAGTAAGACAAAGTGTCTTTTTCTCGTATTGGTCCACACAGATAATGAAACAAAGTTGGAGGAGGATTGCGTAGTTCCAAGAGTTCTCACTTTTATATTCCCGCCACAGCATCTATGATGAGTGTTTCGATGAACATTAATACGCCAGCACTATATATGGGTGCTTAACCGTTATAACTAGCGCCTAGGTACCTTAGATGGGTATTTTACCATGTTTTTTATGAGGTGCACAGAGCTTATAATGACTTCCAATTAAGCGAGACAGCGTGCCAAACAAAGCATTGCGCTGCTTCGAAATTTCGGCCAGGTCTCTTTGAGTTTGTGGTCCATATGAAAGTGACTGCTAGTGGACTCATTTCGTGGTTTATCCGAAATAAATTTAATCTTCCTACCCTGAAACAGTACTAGTCGGCTTTAGCTTGTGCAAACTCTGTGGAGATAGTTGAATGCTGTGGTGCTTAAGTTGTTAGGAAATCACTGCAGTCAGCTCTTCGGTATTGGAACGACGGCTGTGATGTGGTGTTTTCCGGGGGGACCTTACCCTTTTATTGTGATATAGAAGAGCGTCCATTCAGCGATGTTTGAACGTTACTGAGACAGGCTTTTTATAACAGCTACCCTGTCGAAGCTACGCCTGAAGTCCTGTAGTAAAGGAACTCTCACGGAGTAATAAGGAGAGCTGTTTTAGATATGGTTGCGTGCAAAAATGCAATGATCGAGAACTAAAGGGAAGTGGAATCAGCCGAAGTTCGGACTGAAGACAGGATTCTTTGAAGATCTAGTCAGTTTCCGACGACTCTAGTCGCGGAAGACACGGTGCATTTATTGACACTCACGTAGGTCTGTGGGAATCCCCACGTTTGGCCAAATGTTCTGACCTGAGTGGGACGCAGTAGCTGACATACTTGTGCGGTATATTTGCTATTAACTAGAGGGTCCTGTGACGGGTCCATTCGCGCTAATTTGATGGTTGTAAACGTGGTCGCGTAAATGAACACTTTGAGATAAATACATTCCAAATCGGTGGTCAACAGGGATACAGGAAGTAATGATTCATGAGCAGCCGGAGCGATTGTTATAAGTATTAAAATAAGGGAAGGAATGTGAGCCACTGCTGAGCATCGCCAGTTATAACAGATCCACCTAGACCAGACTACTGAGTTGGCTGTTGACGATTAGCTGCTTATACGGGAAGTCGCCCACGCCGATCAATCGGAAGTGGTGGGTACAGAGGCTGTCGAAGGATCAAAAATGGCATTTCAGACCGGCCCAATTTTTCTCCAGCGAATGTTGTTGAGCGGACACGCCGATCATTAACTGAAACAGAAACAAAATATTCGTTTGAAGTTTCTGCTGGTTTATTGCGTTTCCAAACCATAACTGATATGCGGAGTTCTGTCAGTGGGAGTCGTTTGTCAGATCAAACAATACACTGTCTTTCCAAGATTTGAAACCCTGTTTATCGAGGTAATCTAAACGCGACAAAGCCATCCAATAGATAACTATTCCTCGAGAAGGGGAGAGCAACCTTTCTGATCTGACGAAATCACGACAACTCGCGACGTACTCGGGGACTACCTATGAAAGGGAGAACGTCCCTCACGAACACGAAAGTGAATAGCTCATCTGCAAAGAGTTTTTGAAAAGTGAGTATTCTCAAACGTCCTCTTGAAACGTCCTCTTGAACTCTCCTGGACGTTCTTTGGATACTGAATACTAATGAACGAACACTCCAAAGCGGTTCCCTAATTTTCGTAGTAACCTTCACCTTCAATCAGATGCGCAGGCGGAGCTTGGATACCAGACCAGACACTACTCGCATGCCTCATCGGTGGTGTCCACCGATAAACCAGTACTAAACCCGGAAAGAGGCATCCTTTGTGTGAATGGTGGGTTATTTGACTGAGAAGGAGTAGCTCATTAGCAAAGAACGTTTAGAGCACTGTGACTAACAGAATTCCCGGTCTGTAGGGTGCCGGCTACAGATGAGAGATCCATCACGGTAAAATGCAAAATGGTTGCAAACCGTGAGAGTAAATGGCGTAATCCAAATAGGCCGAAAGACTGCAAATTCTCCCATACTTCTACGGAATGGTACAACTAGGATGATCTCATGGCAACCAAACGCTTGTACGATTCCGATTCTTTTATGACATGTTGGTAAAAAAGGAGCGCGTGAAGTATCCAGCAAAACCACAGGTTGGTGAAAACAGCGTCCGTAATTTATTTCGCAACATGGTTCACCTGGTGATCTGTATGACACGGTGAAGCCGATCTGATTTGTTAACAAAACTACGAAACCCCTTTCGAAAAGAAGGAAGGTTAGTCAAGAGGTGCCTTCAACACGTTTTGGACCACCAGGCCTAAATCACGTGAAAATGTCACGGAACGCAATGCATGGCAACGTGGTATGCATATCAATCGAGCAAAAGGTCAAAAAAAGGGAATAACTATCTGGTTACATGATAAAATGGTGAGTCCATTCCTCAAGTCTTTGCGCTTTATCATGTTCATTAGGTTTAGGATGAACACGTTGGTTCCTGGAAAATTTTCGGCACACAATGAAGAAACCGTGATGAGATATCCAATCCTTAGGGCTGTTCCCGTTACTCCCATGGGTATCTTATTGATGACTTACTGCAGTTGACTGCCTAGCTAACTGGAACACATCTGATTTACTTACTTGAACCAATGAATTTGGAGAGAATTGATTGGTTGACTCAAAAGCACACGTTTTACAAGTCTGAGGCAACACGTTGCTTGACCTCACATAGTCTACCGGCTGTCACCCC
>SJOL01003487.1:23524-36467 GCA_004794785.1 Opisthorchis felineus | reverse complement strand
TTGTTTGATCTGACAAACGACTCCCACTGACAGAACTCCGCATATCAGTTATGGTTTGGAAACGCAATAAACCAGCAGAAACTTCAAACGAATGTTTTGTTTCTGTTTCAGTTGATGATCGGCGTGTCTGCTCAACAACATTCACTGGAGAAAAATTGGGTCGGTCTGAAACGTCACTTGTGTTCTCTCGGGAGGTACTGTTCAAAAATAGGTAGTCATTTTATATCAGTTTGCGGGTACACTATCAACCCAAACTCATCCATTTATGAATCTAACAATGGTCAGTAAAAATGCATTTCCCCCTTAGCAGTGTTCTCGGCCTCGTGGCACTGTGCCTATTGTCCCACTTGCGACCCATACTAGGTGTTACTGAAGCCTATGGAAACAGGGTCATAAGTACTTCAAAAATGTTTTAGATCCTGACTGATGCATACTGAGGTATCCTCGATTGTTCATTCCAACTTCATTTGACCAGCGCAAATCTCGCCACTTGTTCGGTTATTCCTAGTCAAACTAGTGGGTTGAAGTCAATTATCAAATTACAATTGAATTGACTGACCTCATTGATAAGTGGATTGGAGCAATCGATCCAGCTTTTTCGTGAAATCACAATCACCGTCGCCCCATTACAAGGCAACGATTTTTCATATTCCCCTCGCTTGTTTGAACAGTCTCCTTCCTGTCTTTGTGTAGTTATTCTGTATAGACCTCAACGAGGAGAAGTATTGAACCTGATTTTCCTTCATATTGGAGCTTATCAGCAGCTTTTGTTCTTGGCCATGCTTGGTTTGAGGCGAGCGCTTCACCACTACTTCACCAGCGCACGCTGAACGCATCTGGATTGAATGTCTAAACATTACGAAAGTGTTCAAGCTTGGGCGATTCGATTGATTGGTTTGCCCAGCCATAAATGAAACTTTTTCCCGTCCGGTAACGTCGGGTGGTTACGCCGAAGTTATAATAAATGTCTGTACCACAAACAGGCATTATTGGTTCGACTATCTTCAAGCCATGTCTTCAGACACGTACGATAAAGCAGGCGTATGTCCATATTCACTCGGTTGATTCGTCTTATCAGTAAAGTAAGGGAATCGGTTGACTTAAAGAATCCAATGCGTCTCCAGTGACCACCGTACCAGGTGTTTGATAAGTCATCTTGCACTAACCGAGACAGATGGCCTGAACGAAGCACACGCCGAGTGGGCCAAAAGCTTTCGTTGTGAACAGAACTATTCAAACGCTTAGAAATCTGGCGCCCTTCTGTGAAATCAGTGTGTACGACAACCACCTAAAGGGTCGATCACTTATCTGGCAACTATAAGGAGGCTCTTTAAGTGTAAGATCAAGACGATGAGATGCAATATCCTATTCGTAATATCGCTTCGGAGAAAATAATCAAGTTCTGCAGCATTTGACGGAAAGTCTCATTTGTGCTTTCTTACTGCGCCTGTCATTCGCAGTAGCGGATCATTTTTAAGACCTTTCTTGTAGTGTTTCGCATACTGTTAACGTGTAGTATAATTTGACAACCAATAGGGAATACAGTCTTCCAGGTGAACACTGCACACTTTTAATGGACCTGGTTTATCTCAGTCCAGTGTGGGTGAGTGGTCACACCAGTATTTGGTTCTGCCGCCGATCGTTAGCTAAACATAGATATCGTATCTGCATTTGCGCGTGTGCGTCTCCACATGTTAGAGTTGACTCGTGAGCAGCTTTTTAGGCCATTGTTTGCTAGGAGAACACACATGCTTGCCACTCGCGGTCTAAGCTACACAATATCCCCTCCCGTGAGATTTGCAGCGTCGTTAACCGAGGTGCCCGCAACGAGAAGAGGTCAGTCAACGCACAACTAATCCTTCAGGTCGGGAACAAAAACCTTGTTAAGAGGATGAAGTACTATTGTTCCAAATCCGGCCAGTCGCTACGAGTGCTCGTAGTGCGAAGAAAAAACAAACAGAGATCAGCTTTCCTTTTGATCAGCAAGTTATTCGAATGAAAATCGATGGTTCATCAATAGTGCATATTGCAGAGTGGCAGTGGGTAATTGAATCTTTATTCATAATGTGTTTACTGAAGAGAGTTCAAACATGTGACTTTGAAAATGTGGAACACTGTAGGATGAGAGGATGACTGCGATGCGTGAGAGTGAAGTGACTACTCCGTTCTTGTGTCAAAAGACCTCAAGTTAGGACAAATCTCTCTACAGCAGACAACGGAGAATTTAGGACAGATTTACAGAGACCGATGACCGGCTTGCAACCTATAGTCTTTCTTTAGAACATATGTAATTAAACGTGATGCAGCTAAACGAACAAACCACACAACAAAACAATAGATTAGTGGACAGGACAATCTCAGTCCGTTTAATTGTCTCCCTAACCCTGTGGTATTTACTGTTAAGATGGAAATTTTCCAATTTACATTAAACAGAGGTTTTTATTCAAGCGTGCAAAACACTTGGAAGAGCAGAAAGAAATCGTCCAACTGACATAGGCTCTCCAGCTGAAAATAATGCAAACATGTGGATATCAACTGTCAAGTTGGTTCCGAAATCCATATACTCCTATCAGCTGCATTTAGAAAACTTAAATACATTTAGGACTATTGGATACCTTGTCGTAAGTTCAGGAAACTCCCGGAAAACAAAAATCATCTACTTTGGAACATTTGATTCTTCCAGATGAGTGCTCTGCAGTGGTATTTGAGCCTCGTGCGATCAGAGGCATACCTGTACACGCCATGTTAATTTACAACGTTACAAACGACCAGACATTTTCGTTGTCAGTCATCATCCAGAAGACTTACTATTCCAAATCCGATTTGTTTGTATTGGTTGTTTTATGAGTAAGTTTGTCCCTGCGGTATGCGCTGTTCACTTTTTTTGCCTTCAGCTGTGCACCGACAGGCTCGTGGAAACACTTTCGCATGAATTTTGGTTTCCTGCACTCATCGCCAGCGAGTGAAGGCGCGTCTTCTAAGTTTTACAACTCTATCCAGGGTTTCTGTTGTCACAGTATGCATACATATTATATTAGTGTACTGTTATACCTGGCTTACATGTTTGTGAAGCTCCTGCATATTTTCGGTATTCACTTCCCTCAAAGTGATATGTTTCATCACATCCTGTCGCCTACCGGTGTAAACGTCTGTATACGTTTTAATTTTTACTTTTCGCTATAACAGGAAGTGGAGACTTCGGGACACTTTTTGGATAAAAGATGATCTCCATCGAGGAGACATTTTAATATCTTTGTGTACAAGTACTGTGTGTGTAAGTGTGAGTGGCAATGTTATTCTGCCAGGTCTTGGATATGGTATATCTTTATTATAGCGCTGATCAAAACCAGGGCACCAAGCCCAGAAAAAATGTAATTAGGTAGTTTTCTCAATAGCGCTTGAACGGTCCTCAAAATGGACTGGGTTTTCAAAATGTTCGACCTGTTTTTTTAATTTAGCATATAATCGGAATATAAAAGAAATCTGATGAACCTAAGGCTGTATTTTTCACCACTTTGCGACAAAATGATGCATGCTTTTCCAGAGACTTTCAACTCAACTTTTCCTCACCACCAACAGCAATATATGCAATCGGAGAAGTACTGCGATCGGACAGCCCTTTCTTGAGCTTTGAGTGGTGTTTAGTGTACCAAACGAGCTTCGGGTTTGATATGCCCTTAATTCTAACGGAATTAGCATGTAGCGATAGTGCAGCGGACCGATATTCCAAGTTGCTTCATCTGTTTAGTTATCACATGTAAGTTTTTCTAAAGTTTCATTAGGATAGAAGGCTGCTCGCCAGTGTCGCTCACACGTTATCCATTAACAAATTCCAAACGTTTTGTTTTAGACAGGCAGTTCTTTATATGGTCCCCGGGTCAACTCTGCGAAGGACACTGCAGTGGCAAGTTAAAAAACGTGATAACTCTGTGCACATGTTCACTACTTGGTTTGTTCACAGTCCTTCAGTGATGTGGATGATATTTCAGTTAACCTCCGCCCATCTATTCTGACTACGTGAAAATACCATCAGGAGTTACCGCGTAAACTGTGATTTTTCACTCTTGCGTCGTTCGACCCAGAAAGTCCCATGGATCGCGGATGCCAGGTTTTATTCACAATACTCTCAAGACGCATGATGCTGTCTGTTCATATAATGACACCGCGCTGTGTGCTGCCTTCATGAAAGCAGTGCGATTACTCTGTTAATTCGATCGGAATGTTGGGATTGTTACAACTGGTGGAGACAGTTAAGTATTCAACCATAATGCTATAGTCATGTGCATGATAACCAACATCCGTTTAACTGTCTCTAAAAAGGTCAAGTCGGGTCATTTCTGAATAGCGCGTAATTCACAGATACAAAGCTACTATGCAGATATCGAAAACAAACAAAAGCCGCGTCTTTTGTGACCGTTCGTGTGACGTAATGACCATAGTCAAATCAAGTAAAAAGGAGCTTTATTCATTTGGAACCGAATTTGGAACATGCATAATTACAACGAAGTTAGAAGAGTATAGGGAAACGGAAGGTGCATGAAGAAAGTTGTTGTAACCTTAATCCGTAGCTTCATACTGTTAAGAAAAGAAATGTTGGCAGTTTATTGGATCACGTGGAAGAGGAGTGGGTTATGGATGCGAAGAGGAGCTTAAATTGTGACCGAATGTCAGAGACTGAAAGGGCGTTGGCGTCACATAGAATGAAAGACTTGTAGAACTTCATATAGGATTGCTATGGAAACCATTGACAAGTGTCACTGTACTAGATGATCATAAAGCCAGCTAGTATAACTGTTGAGATTCCACCACAGTTCCACCTACACACATCCTTTATAGGCCGTAAAACGAGGCAATAGTCCCCGTCAGGTAGTCTGAGAGACACAAGTGGAACGATAAATCCAGTTTGTAAGAGTGCATGAGGCAACAGGCTTGAAGACAAAGTTGAGGTGTATACGCTGCATTCCAAGTCTGAGTGCAAAATGTTAGATTTCACACCGCAGTGAAACGGAAACCAACGTGGTGGGGTTGTTCAAGGCTACCTGAGGTGGAGGATATTGGAATACAAAACTGAAAAGTATTGCTGGACACGTCTTCGCTCAGTCTTCCTCGACATTTCAGGACTCGGAGCGACTGAACACTTCTAAGGCCACCCGGTGAGCAAATTAGGCCTGACCAGAGGACTCGTTAACTTCTGTTTTATCGCATGTACAGACAAGAAATACGCCATCAACGTGTTTGCTCCGGATGAAGGAAATCGGTGACTTGCACACCAACAACACTCGAAGGAAAGAGGAACAGCGGAACAAGCAGCCCCTCAGGGAACAGGTGTGCACGGAGAATGATGTGGAGTTTTCGCCACGCAGACCCTTAAATTGGGTGAGTTGAATGAGGCCTACTCAACTGATCACTGAAGATGTCTCCTGGATTGTGGATGAAACGTTTGCCAGCCAATTTCCAAGCTCAGCGAACAAATCACTGACCACCTGATTGATCACCATGGTGTCTATGTGCGCCACAGTTGCACCCACATATGCTGTTGCCGTAAATTTGTAACCACGGCAGCAGCCAGAGTCTGAAGGACCACAACCGATCAATCATATTTTCACCGGCTTCAATTTTTTTCTCATTTTGTGGCTGGTGATTGTAAGAAGAACAAGCTGAAACGTGAGTGGAAGCAATCATGGTGAAAACCTTTCTACTGTTTTCTCTGTTTAACGAGTCTCACTCGAAGACTGTTTCGTCATCCCTTAAAGACTGAATCAATAGACCTCCTTTCAACCTCCAACGTGTCTTTTCGTTGACTAGATATGTATATGGGCCTCACATTTAAAAAAAAAATAATCTTTCATCTGTACCTCAAGAGGGCACATAGAAGAGAGAAGACCTTTAAGAGTAACGAAACCTCTCACTTTCAGTTTGAAAGAGGCAGGAGCCTCCCGAAGTGTACGTATCTCAAACAAAAACAGCGTGCTCACCAAAAGTCGGAACGCAATATTGACTGTTTTTTGACCAGTTTGCTGACAAAGCTTTGTTTTAGTATGGCTTTTCTGGTTCAGTATTACATTACGCTTTGTGTGGAAGTAAAACCCTTCGTTTTTATCTGGCGAAGACCGATGGCCACGTGTGCATGTCAATCAGGGTAACGACCAGTCGACCCCAGAATCAGGCTCAACAGTCCTGTATTTTTTACTGGTTCATGGGTTTATCGGCGTATTGGGTGTACCGATAAACATAGTGTTCGTAAGTTGTGGGTCCTATCGAGTGGAAGATGTCATACTGAAATAGGATAGTTCATAAAAGGTTGAGCAGCCAAAAGACATCGAGTAGCTGAGGCAAACACAGTGCAGCCTACAATTGAGGATTACATGCGGGTGTGATATTGTGGTCAGAGACTCCAGGAATAGCGGACTTGATGGCACGTCGTAGTCTTTGCTAGTAGTTGTTAGGTGCAGAAAAGGGCATCAGTGTTCCAAAAGGATTGTTCTTGATTGGGACGAACAGAAGAATAAACGTTTGTAAAAATCCAGGATGAGTCCACTGAATAATTAAGTAAATATGTATGCAGCAAGATTTCTCTACTACTCAGTGCCGCAGTCTTGTGAATAATAAGATTGAACTACACATAGCAGTTACTACACCGTAGGTAGATCTCTCGAGATATGCCCGAAATTTGCACATTTTCTTTGTTGATATGCAAAGTAGTCAGCTGGGAATTTTCTCTGTATGTAGTAGGATTGTGAGACTGTGTCAAGCTCAGTTATTTTCGGCTATTTGGAGAACGGTAAACTCATTAAAAGTGGTGATGGATCCTGTAATCTTGACTTGGCAGTAAACCTTTCCATAACCATGTACTTTACGTTCTCTGATGGCTCTGAATCCGAAGTGAAGCTTCCTTACATATGAACTGACTGTACAAGCAAGGATTTCTGTGAAAATGAAAATGGAGAGCACCGCTGCTCCCTAAAAGAAGGTGAGAACAAATTCAATGGAGAACTCCAGAGATGATACACACCAAGCATCTGCATTCCCTCATCGATGTACTGCCTGAGATGAATTTTATCAAAAAATGCTTCCTTTACATCTTGGAAAAAGCTGCAGCATGCGGTGACATAATGCGGTATTCGCCGTTCATTCCTCTTCATCCGATACTTGCCTAGCTCCTGAGGAAGACAATAGGATATGAAAGAAAGGACTTTCGTTACTCATGACAATGGTAATGTCACCCAGTGATAGCTACTAGGAAGGTATCATGCATGGCTCTTGGCAGGTGGCAAAGACTGGACTGTTTGAGCTTCTTTCGAACTAACTTTATGAGTAATATGATTGTCAGGCACCATAATGCACTATCAATGTGAACAGAAAGGTACTGCACGGTTTTGCGTGATTTAAAATCCCAAAACAAACAACATTTTGGCTGGTCTTATGGGGCACCACACTGCTATTCGTCTTGGATTGGGCAATGCAAACGCAGGCAACAATGTACAAAGGAGAAAGTTGAACATATGTTTCAAGCATTTTGGAGTGTAGTGGAGTCATCGTATCAACATCCGCAGTCAAAAGCTATCGCAAGGTCGTTTTTGTCACTGACAGTCCAGTGTATTTGCTTCAAGGCTATACAAACAAAAAATATTCCACTGAACACTCACAAGTGCCACTTAGGACGATCAAATATGCCTGATTTTCACTACCCCATTGAAAAAGTGTGCAATACACTCCTCATTAATCATCACTTTTTAGAGGAAATAACCCAACCAATGGATTCTCTTTGTGCCCCTTGGATTTTCCTCTTTGAGGAGAGGCAACTGGAGTAACAAAACTCGACACGTATTTTGGAATCAAGTGAAAAGAATGCATTATCAGAGCAGTGACCAAGGCAGAGGGTCCAAGTGCAGTCGTCCATTCGGATTAAAATGAGCCAGAACACCAATCGTTACATTAATTTCCGTCGCTGATTACTGCTACTGAATTATTTTGTGGATAAAACTCTCTTATTAACACATGTCCGACTTGCCTTATTGATATTTCTGCATGGAAAGTAACAGTCACATTGTTTCCATTTGATCTATTTTCATTCGAAGAACTCTCTGGCGATGCCAAAGTTTAAGGTGTGCATGTTTGTTCAACAAGTTCACACTTTTCAGACGCGATGAAGTGTTGTTTGCTCTGTTACACACGGTGGTTAGCTGCAGGCTTTGTTAGAAAATGTAAACCGATTTGCTCAAATGAACCGGGGCCGTAGGTCGCAAAATAATTTTGAATGTGGGCACAATGTATGAACAATTCATGATGATACTTCAAATATCACTGAAATCAATGCGCAGAATTACGAAAACAACTTGAAGTGACGCACAGGATCACACATTACATAGAAGGAAGTTTCAAGCGAATGCGTCGCCTGCCTTTTTGCTATTTAGCACTTGCCAAAGAAGACCATTGTATTCCGAATAGCTGAAGTCTTGTCAATTTAAACAGATAATATCGTTTTCCGTGTTGGTTTAGTGGTAGGAACAATGCAGAATGTTTTAAAGCTATCTTGCCAAAGTTAACTCCTCAACTCGTAATCAAGGGAAACTTTTCTTTGGTTTTCTCGGAAAAGTTATATGTCTAGGTACCTTTACTGATTCGATAGCTTGATGTTCTGGGGAGAAGACTACACCCGGCGTTATACTGAACTGTCTTAGGAAGGAAGTGTAACTACTGGTATACTGGACTGGAGTGATTATCTTCTATTTAGTTGTTCTGATACTCATTGACTTCCAGTGATTACTGATTTGTAGGGCTCACCTCATTTAGAAGTGTGCACACAATTTTGTCTGTCCTAATTCTGATTGATGAATGCTGTAGTATACCACAGTGTTTTCCAGGAACGACCCTTCCTAAAAGAAGCTACTTACAGAGGAGGTCGAATACCCCCTGATATATTTTGTGACCATTTTCAGTGTGACATTTTCTTCCGTATTTTTCTCTGTTAGCTTTAAGTTTTTTAATCCAGCTTGTGTCTGAGCAACGTCATTGTTAACCAGCCTAATTGTCACGCAATACAGTACTTCGTTATCCTCAAATCCTTGTTCGCATGACTAACCAGTTTCAGGTATGGTAACGTGCTTAAGGCAAACAGGCCTGTAACATTCTTTGCCGGGAATGCTACTAGAAATCAACATTTTCGTTATCGATGGAGGCATCATCTAATACCGGAACTTCCCTGCCGCATAACCATATTTTTATATGTAGATTTCGTCCTGTAAGTTAAGCCAGTCTATGCTGAACAGCTCTGAAGTATTGTACAGTCGTTTCACCCTTACTTGGAATCGTCAGGAGTGCGCAGCTAAAAAAACTCCAGGAAGTTCCGAACCTGCGACCTCCCAGCTGGTAGTTTGAACACTTAACCGTTTGGCCACGAGCGGATGATCAGCAGTGTAATTGACTCGTAATTGGACAGGATGTAGCACCGCTCAGCCTTCAGTCACGGGATCCACGTCATATCTGTAGACTGGCTCCTCGAGTGACAACTTCTCAAGCTACTAACCGGGATGCTGTAGGTTTGAGACTTCCAGCAGTTTCTTGAGATGTGCACTACTGATGATTCCCAATAAGAATACGGCAGCTGTACAGTGCTTCTAGGTATTCCAGCATAGACAGTTTCATATACAGGACAAATTCCCCATTAAAATTCCCAACTCTCACACCACCAACAATAACTTGTTAGCGTAGAAAAGAGTAAAATGGGGGACTGACAGGACACGGTGGTTACCTACGGTGAATAATCCGATGCGATCACACCCCCAGACATCCACCCAGACAATATGGGTAGAAATGGACAAGAAGTACCCTATTTACACTGCTCGGTGTTCAGTAAGATGGCGACTGCTTGTAACCCCGGGTTATCTGTCTGTTGTTAGTGAATGGGCGAAAACCAGAGGCTAACATTCACTTCAGATTCTCGAAAGTGTTCCAACCCTGCGAACATTTATCAAACGCGGAGCTCGGAATGAATGTTGTTTGTGTGTTTAACCATGCTAATGCGTGCTTCCATGGTTGTACTATTTCTCGGTGAAGTCCACAGTTCATTTGTTTACTGGGTGCAAAGCTTCTCGAAAGTGCCGAAAGTTGGATGCTATCTGGATTTTCCAACAAGGGGGTCCATGATGGTGGTTTGAAAAAGTAAAACTTATTGTTTCATTTTTGAAGCAGCCGAATTAGGCAGTCAAATGACATCCAGGTTTCACAGTGTGCAGTTTTCTTCTGTTTAGACATTCGGGTTGTTCTCTTGAAATCCATTTCCTCCTATTAATGGACAAAGTTGTCTGCCTCACAACGATAAACTCAGGACTGTGGTGTCAGAGTTTCATGTGTCCTTCTAAAGACAGATTTGTAGGACCATTGAAAAAATCATTTGAATGACTCGGAACTCATGGAGATATATTACAACCCACAGCAAATCTTTATATTCTATCAGGATTTTAATGTAACTAATCTGAATTGGAACCAGTAGACAAGACATCGTTGTTCGTTCACAGATTCTGTGTGAATTGTTGATCAAATGACTGGCAAGCAAGTAACGAACACAGATGATTAGCTTGTGTGCCACACAGCCACCTTACACTTGTAAGACCTCTATGGCTGCGGTTTGAATTATTGAAAACAGGACCTTAGATACATATGACCAAAAGAGGGACGATTATATCCAGTGGAGCTGCAACAGACGTTATTTTTGTGGCACGATTGCCAGGAGGAAATTGCCTCCTAGTAATAAATGAATTACCACTATGAAAAGTGTAAGTACGTCAAGACACTCCCGACGACTTTTCTATGGGTGAATAGACGTGATGTGCTATCTCCAGTAATTTGAGCCAATTTTATTTACACTACGTGATAGTTACGTGTAGTGCCTACTGATGTGGATGTATCAGCCAACAAATTAGCTGAGAGAGAAAGGGAGCAAAATTCTCCGCTTTGTAGCTCTATAGTGTAAACCTTTCATTGTTATCCGTGCATTATTAGGTTATCTTTGAAGCGACCACAATCTTAATTCTCCTCAAACAGTCACGCACCCATTTTGTTAGTTGATGACCGCAATTCATAGCTACGTTGTTTCGGGCTACTATCCATCACAGGCTGCTTTCAGTAGTGGTATGCTTACTAAGTAATTCCTATACTCCGCGTTCTGTCAAAAAGGAGACAAGCTATATTGTAATCATTAAGGTTCCTGGGGCGGTAGGACATTCGAAGCAACCATGGGCAGTGAGAAAATTGGTAGCATTTCATTATAGGAATCAGGATGGCCCACTTAGGGCATTGTGAGCTTGAGGCAGTTGGAATGAGATTGGTTCTGTCCACATCCCCTGTGCTAGAACTCCGTGTTCCTGCTGGTATGCTAAGGATTGAAACTCATTATGACTGCCAGCACTTTTCTCTAGTTGTTCGATATGGGCTTACTGCGAGCAGAGCCGATCTCAGAACACTCCCCTGAAGATTTTCCACTGAATGGGTTGTTTTTCTGCGTGTCTATCAATATTTCTAATTCCCATCTAATCCTCGCTAAATGACACTTGCTTAGCTCAGTCAAAACAGCTCACGTGCGTACGCAAAAATTATTTTCAGCTCACTCATTTGCTAATAACGACTATACTCAACAACTTTTTTCCAAAGAGTTCCTGTCTATCATTTGAAACTACATCTTAGGATACACATAAACAGCGTGCTTCCAATGCGATCATCGTCACGCCTAATATTGTTGTGCAGTGCGATAGACCCAATCGCTTCCCTTGCTGAGGAATTGTTGTTTTGCTACACTAGGATACAAAATGAATAGGAGACAAGTATGGTCTTGAACAGGTAACGTACAACCAATTGTTCTTCCGGTGACCTAAGGTAGAAAAAGTTAACTTTTGACTTCATTGCTTACGCACTTTACAATTTTCAGTGATCCTGAACAAGTGAGTTGGGGATTTTTGGTACTTTATGTGCTGAGTGTGACAGCTAAACTTTGGCTTCTAAAATATCAGTTGCAATGCTGTGCTTCTCATGCGTCAGTGCTACACCTGAGACTAACTTACACCGACTCCGAGGTTTATATTTATGTGCACCTAAATATACACTCAGCAAGAACTAAAGTGACACCATATTCGTCAAGTGTACCCAACGTCTGGGTAACAGTATCTGTTGAGCTCTTAGAAGAATTAGCTACCTAATTACAATAAATGGAAAAGGAGATCGTATAGTGCTGACGAAAACAACAGAAGCATCAGTTCCGCGGTGGGCAGGCTTCAGCTACACTCCTTTCACAGCCACATCGACTGTTAACATTTACAGCACCCCATGTCGTGGGAAATCCAGTTGGAATTTGCAAGCACACGTTGGTTCTACTTGAAAAACTGAGCCGCAACTAACGAGAACGGAATGGAAAATACGACCTTCACTGCCCTTGTTTTATGAACGGTACTCATCTCAGTACGACGATCCAGCCATAACGATCCAAACAGCTGACCTATGATAGGGCGATGTGATGTAGCCCTGGTTACTCGTTGTTGCCATGTGCGCGTCACTTTCCGGTGTGGTGACGGCGAACACTTCACAAAAATGAAAATATTTATTTTGACTGTCCGGCAATTCAAGGCTAAGGTGGATTTAATGCCTTGTAGCATGGAAACCATCCAACCTGTTTGAACCAAAGCTGGAAGAAACATTGATCCTATCTTTTCAGGAACGTCGCTTAACCTTACTTTACAACAGTCCGTACGGAAAACGAGGTGCAATTTCAAAGGTTAGGGGTAGCCAAAACGATCTCGGCCAGCCGAATATAAAAAAGACTTGGGAGAAGGGAACTGATTTGCCTTGAATCTATCTACAACCCTGATCCCCCTGCATTGACTCCTCACTTAAATGTATATTTTTCCTGTAGGCGTCACATGTTTAGAGGGTTTACTGAAAAGTGTCAGTGTGT